>JAVGVS010000697.1:0-137633 GCA_032718565.1 Distichodus sexfasciatus
GTGTGTGTGTGTGTGCGTGTGTGACTGACCTCCTTGACCTCCACCAGTCTGCCGGGGTAGTGGTGTGTGATGCGCCGTGCAGCTGCAGGTGACTTGTGGTGTGTGATGGTGACGATGTTGGCGGTCCCAGCGTGGCTCACGTGCCTCTGTTGCCCCGGAGACGAGGATGCAGGGAGGTGAGGGAGGAGGGAGAAACTCCGCGTACGACCCGCGATGCTCTGACAGAGAGAAAGAGAGAGATGAGAAGACCAGGTTCTCTTTGTGTGTGTGTGTGTGTGTGTGTGTGTGTGTACTACACACCTGTGTGTCCAGGTTAGCTGCTGCTCTGTCCACACACAGGTGCTCGTCTGAGTCCTTCAGTCTCTTTACCTGAGAGCAGGAGCAGACACTCAGAGCAGCAGGGCCGAATGAAGGGATGAATGAAGAAAGAAGGTGTTCCTCTATCCCTCCATCCTTCCTCCTTCTACCTCCTTCATTCCTCACTCCCTATCTCCCCTTCTTTCCTCCCTCTCTCCCCTCCTTCTACCCTTCTGTGTGTGTGTGTGTGTGTGTGTACCTTGGCACTGCTGTCTGATAGACGTCTGGCACAAGCCTGGAGGCGACTCATCCATAACTGCTGCTCCTTAACGTCCAGCGCTGAAACACACACAGTGAGTAAGACCTGAGTCGTATATCACATCTCTCCCTCTACACCTTCATCAGCCATCTCTTCCTCTGTGCTGGAGGTGCTCATCATCATTATCATCATCACACCGGGGGTGTAACCATATATCAGCGCAGTGATCAACGAGCCCACAGTCCAATCAAACTCAAAACACCGATCAGACATCACACACATGGTCACTTTATATTCATCAGGAGATCTGTTCTTCATCTAAACTCCACTCAGAGGAAACTTTACTGGAAGAAGTGACTGATCATTTGTCATTGTGAACACACCACAGTACAACACAGCCGCAGGTGACCTCTACATGTGACCCATACATGAAGGAGCAGTGGGCAGCTAACATGGGCAGCGCCCGGGGAGCAGTGCTTGGGGACGGTACCTCTCTCATGAGTACCTCAGTGGTATCTTTACTTGTCCGGAATTCGAACCTGCGACCTTCTGATCACAGGACGAACACCCCGCCGTTACGCCACCGACTCTGTATTATAAAATCTCTATCATATACGTGCACACAGAGAGACAAGACGACGTGGCTGCAGGTTCTACAGCACAAAGGACAGTGATGCACATAGAACAATCAGATACACACAGACCATAAAATACCAAGACTAAACTACAGGTAGGAAAAGACAGCGTGCAATAAAGTTCCATACGCAACTCGGTCCTGGAATTGTCTTTTTGCAGTGAATGTGCATAAGATAAGCGGCGGTTGAATATGAAGTTCTAAAAGCGTCTGCCCAGGGGTGGTCCCCGCCTCACGCCCATAGTTCCCGGGATAGGCTCCAGTCCCCCCACGACCCCAGTTGGGATTAAGCAGCTCGGATAATGAATGAATGAATTTGGATGAATTTTTGAATAATTGTAAATGTAACTCTGAATCCACAATAATAACATGTCAGACAATAGGATTATTAATGTTTTTATTTAATGGTCATTGGCATTAACATCTTAAATCAAAGTTCAAGGTTTGACCTGTGAGAACACAGTATGCATGTAGCGGAGCTGACTGCAGAACTATAGCCACTAGCAGACGGAGAGAGAGATGGAGAGATGGAGAGAGAGAGAGGGATGGAGATGGATGGGACTGAGTTTATGATATGGGTTCAACTCTGGGTTTGGGACCAAAACTGAACCTAATGCAACGTCCCAGTGCCTCAAGCCACATCAGACAGGAGGCTAACGAGGCGAAAACAACCCATCAGAAGAAAGACAAGAGGAGGAAGAGAGAGAGAGTGAGGCAGAACTCATGCGCTTCAAGGGCCTGGGTCCACCAAACACCATTTTTTGCACTGAGAGTGGTCAAAACCTCACTTCCAGAGCGCTTTCTCTGCGCTTCTCTTAGCACTTGTTGTTGCTAAGTTACACCTCGGCGTTGGTTCCTATTTCATGTAAGCTTTGTAACGTGAGATGGGTAGTTTAGCTGACAAGATTATCTTTACAGTGGCAAGATAGGGCGTCAGCATTTGAGCTAGTTAGCTTCTCCAGCTGCTCCAGATACGCCACCAATGTTGTCACTGAGTTCTCAACTCTGTATGTCCCACCCCTTCCTCAATTCTGATTGGCTAACAAGAGAGAAGTGACATTGACGAGCCCAGCGCTGTTCTAATAGCTGAACAGACTTCAACTCGAAGTGCTCTGAGTGCTGCGGTAATAAACCGTCTCCACCGGCGTCTTTTTCCAGCTGAAGGCGCTCATCGCTCTAAACGCTGAAGCTCGTAGGCTTTGTGTTACAAATAGCCACTGCCAGCACAAAAAAGGCGTTTGGTGGACACAGGCCCTAATTCACATCCCTCAAAGTCACGGCCTTCTCCAAGCAGACTTCATATTAAAGTATTAAGGGGCAGCTGCGGTTTAAAGGTACCGACCGAATGATGTCGGTACTACCGGGCACTGGTTCACGTCAAATCAAACGGGGCTGAATTTCGGTACATTTACGTGCTGGTCAGCAGTGGCCTACATGAGCTGAGCGGGACACATGGAACTGAGTGAAAGGGTTAAATTAATCAACAGAACGGACATTTACTGCAGCAACAGGATAGGATCAGATATTTACTGCAGGTGAGTTTCCATTTGCCATTTAAGCTATAGTGTTACTTGTGTTTACCATGACAACGGTTGCCAGGGGAAGAAAGAGCATGTGGAGAAACTGCACGGAAATCTGAAAACGTGGCGACAAGCCAACAGCGTTGGACTGTGTGACGGCACTTTACTCAAATCGACGCACATTTACCGTACAAAATGCAGAGCTGGGGCTAGCAACACGTCCAACTGGAGGAAACACCTCGTTAAACATATTCACGGGCGGGCGACTGTGCGGTGTTTGATAGCTGAAGCACTGTGTCCACCAAGCCTGGCTTTTTGCTCTGGCAGCACCTACGTTTAACACGAATCCTCTGAGCGTCAGCGTTAAACGCTAAACTACAGAGCTAAAGAGCACGTTACAATGTTTACATAAATTAGGAAGGACCGCAGAAGTGCCCGATGATGCTTCCAGAACTTGGCAACAACAAGCGGCGAGAAAGTGCTCATGGACACAGACCCCTACAGCTAGAGACACAACTACAGAGGACTACGTATACACTACACAAACACATGTACACACTACAACACATGTCCAGTGTTCAATGTCTTACACACAAGAATGATCTCATACATCCTATAGCAGGGCTGTGCGATATGGCAAAAAAATCATATTGCGGTACATTTTGAGCCCTAGGCGATAGACGGTAAATACTGCGGTATATAATTAGATCTGTAAATTTCAATATAACTGTTACTTTAAAGTAACAATTCTTTCCTTGTTTGTGTAAAACAATAGTTTATTGAGTTTTCTTCAGTTCTACAGCCGTGTAAAAATATATTATTTAAATGTCATTAATGTGTTATTTTAATTTAATTTTTTTAGACCAAAAAATGTAAAAAAAGTGGCCCAATGTCCTTATCATTTAACTTTCATTCAAATGTAAATATTTTACATTCATGTTTTTACTTAGTTCTTAGCTTTATTTATTTACTTTCTCAAATTTCTTACTTTTATTTACAATGACTTGCACAGTGTCACGAGGGAGCCAGGTGTTCATTTCAGCACATTATGCCTGTAGAACTAAGCATGTGGCAAATAAAGAATCTTTAATCATTTCTGCCATTAAATAAAAAGGACGTTTCTGGTCAAATCCGTCGATCGGACGTGGCGTGTCGAGCGGCAGACGGAGCGGTTCCCTTGTCGAAACATACGGGCCCAGGCCGGAAAAGTAATGGCGCATTCTTTGGCTTCTCTCATATTCAACAGCGTATATTTTGCAGATTATGTTTTTCTGCTCAGTATTCGAGACCCTAAATCCAAACCATGTCCAGATTATGGACGTTGCACCGGTCTTATTAACGAGCTGCTCTTCCGTACACTCTCTCTCCAAGAAAAGAAAAGAAATGCCTCGTGGTGTGGTTTTTGACTTTACGTCATTTTCGCGGGCGAGGAGCGGAAATTTCAGCGGTATGCCGGTATGATCAAAATCTCTATCGTTGGCCAAATTTATATCGCATACCATTTATACCGTTTATACCGTCCACTCCTATCCTATAGCATGTGTGTTCTAATGTCATGCAACTGAGGTGTGTGTGAGTGTGTTTCCAAATCAAGATGAAGATAAGTGTTGTGTTATTCATTAGAGATTAACTCATTACTCCGTCTGTGTTGTACAGCATATGGACCAACAGCCTGAGCAACAGAATGAGATGCTGCTCCATCCAAACACACACACACACACTCACCATCCATTCTCACACTTTCATCATCATGAGTATTGCTCATTTTTTAAACTAATATTCCAGTACAATGAATGAATAATAAATAAATAATAAACAAACATTCTGTATTTGTAGTATTATGATGAAAAGAACTGACCGTAAGCTAAAAAGCATCTACATGAAGTTTTAGGGGCAGCACAGTGGCGTAGTGGTCAGGTCCTGGGTTCGAACCCCTTGGACGGCCGTGGGGTCTTTCTGTGTGGAGTTTGCGTGCTCTCCCCGTATTCGCGTGGGTTTCCTCTGGGTGCTCCGGTTTCCTCCCACAGTCCAAAGGCATGCGATATAGGTTGATTGGTGACTCTAAAATTGGCCCCGTAAGGTGTGGATGTGTGTGTGAGCGTGTGTTGGCGCCTGCCCAGGGTTGTTCCCCGCCTGCGCCCGCGCATTCCCGGGATAGGCTCTGGTTCCCCCGCGACCCCAGTTGGGATTAAGCGGCTCAGATAATGACGTGACAAAGTTTTAGTCTTAACGTTTTTTTCTTATTCAGAATATCAGTATCGACCCTGAAATAAAAAGTACTGGTCCACCTGTCATTCCTACACACTTATGATAGATACTGTCATGGTTTAAAATCGTGACACATTAACCCATATGCCTGATTTCTACACCACTTTCCACCAGCGGCACACCGAGCTACAGACCGATACCTTGTTTTCAGGATCAATACCGATATCGCCATCATTACTAATCATGGAGAGCATCATCTGATATATGTCTGCTGTAAAAATATAACTGGTGTCAAAATGTAGAATAACAACAAGACTTTTCATCATGTTCTTATCACAGAAAGGGGCGGTGAGCTCCCAGCAGCCGGAATACGAGTAAACAAACAAACAACTTCATTAATAAATGAAGCACACTGACAGCACATTTTAAAGTTAATTACATTTTATCAGCATATCGGTTAAAAAATTTGCTAAATATCGGCACAAGATAATCAGCCGAATCGGTCGACCCCTGCTACGGACACAGTGGATCCATAAACTGGCCGGCCCATATCGATGGAGCCGAGTTGATCTGGCTCGTGTGTGTGTGTGTGTGAGTGAGAGCGTTACCTCGCAGCTTGAACAGGTCTCCATTGGCTGAGCTGATGATGAACATGTGCGGCACCTCGTCGCTCGGGGTAACCGATGCACCAATCAGAGGCAGGGTTCCTCTGGGCTTCTGGCTCCGCCCCTGTTCATTCACAAAATACTGGAGCTGGTTCAGTTCTGGATCCAACACAAAATACCTACAGACAGAGAGAATGAAAGCGTCTTTAATATGAGATTTTAGGTGGTTACGCACTAGAGACATCAACGCAAAAGGATGGTGTTTTGAAAAAGGTTCCAAAGCACAAGTTTCGTCACGATACGATATTATATCGATGCCACGGTCAACGATTCTGTCAGCCGATATCACAGAGTCTGCGTCCATGCCATCTTGATTTGACTCAATTCAGGATCCAGTGATCAACAATATCATATGATGACTCTGCAGCATCACTTCCATTCATATCAACTCACAAAAAGCAAATATCATTTGAACATTTCTATTCCTGAGCTCAACCAGACATTTAGATGAACAACTACAGATACACTTCCGCAAGAAAATGCCAGTGTGATTCTTCATTTGCAGTTGCTAAGCTAGGTGGCTGCTAGTTGACTGATAAGATACTGCTATGTGGTTGCTAGGTTACGGAAGTGGTTGCTATAGTGTTATTAGAAGAAGTGGTTGCAAAGGGGTTGATGTGGTGTTGCTAGGTGGGTGCTAGTTGATTGATAAGATACTGCTATGTGGTTGCTAGGTTACGGTGGTGGTTGCTATAGTGTTACTAGAAGAAGTGGTTGCAAAGGGGTTGATGTGGTGTTGCTAGGTGGTTGCTAAGCTGTTGCTAGGTGGTTGCTAGTTGATTGATAAGATACTGCTAGGTGGGTGCTAGGTTACGGTAGTGGTTGCTATGGTGTTGCTAGGTTGTTGCTAAGCTGTTGCTAGGTTATTACAGCGGCTGTTGTAGTGTTGCTAGGTGGTTGCTAAGCTGTTGCGAGGTTATTATAGTGGCTGTTGTAGTGTTGCTAGGTGGTTGCTAAGCTGTTGCGAGGTTATTATAGTGGCTGTTGTGGTGTTGCGCGGTGGTTGCTAAGCTGTTGCGAGGTTATTATAGTGGCTGTTGTGGTGTTGCGCGGTGGCGGCTAATTGAATAGGGAAAGAAAAAGTGATGAAGAGTAACATCAAAGACGTTATCGTGACGGTGACCGGACGGGGAATGCTGGACACACTGGTTTAAATAAAAGGGGAGGACAGGTGGACGGAATTAAACAAACCCATTAACCATACAAGAACTCAAACAAAGACAAACGCGCGGAAAACCAACAACCAACGATGATGAGTGAGGAAGGCAGAGTTGAACACGTAAAGACAAGATACTACCATACTATTAAGTGCAGTAGTACACGGCTCGGGACACGGCCCATGTGTGAGCTCACATTCACTAAGTGAAGCAAACACACAGTTTAGTAGTTAAACATGTTTGACGTGTGCAGCAGAGTTGAGTAAAGATCAGAGATGTTGCTGGTGAACGTTCCACTGTGGGATCAGAATTTAAACACAAAATAACACCAGACATTTGAAGACAGAAGGAGGGGTCGTATAACATCCCACCTCGGACTCTGGACATGCCGGACACAAGCGCTACCTTTCACACGGACAATAAACACAGCAGCAGATATCAGCTGGAAATATCAGGAGCATCAGTTTGATGTGCATCCATAATTTTAAGCCATGAATAGTGTGTCTATAACAAAAACGGTATGAAGTGCACCAAAAATAAGGAGAAGAAGAGGAAGACTGATCACTGGACCTCATTCGCAAGTTTTATTCTTAAATTTGTTCTTAAGAAAGTGATATGATACTAGAATATTACACTGTAGAAAAGCCAGTACGTTAATGTTCTGTACAAACACGGCTTCAATGAAATGGGTATAAGAGTGCTGGTGAGTGTTGGAGAGTCTGTTCTTACCAGGAGCAGAGCGTAATTAAGAACACGCTGGTGCAAGTCAGAATCTTGGTGGAAACTGCATGTGTCAGGTTTAACACCACTTTCTTCTTAAGAGCAGCAGGTGAATGAGGCTCAATGTTATGCAGCAAACGCAATAAAATCGGCCTCATCTCTCATTACAAACCCGCTACAACGTGGCAGAAGCGCTGGGATAATCACTCACGCCTCACATTACCGAGGGATTTAAAGAGGAATCGACGGCTGGGCTCTCGGTAGAGGGAAATAAAGAGAATGAAACGTGCGAGACGCGTTGGTGTGAAATTAGCCGTGAGTAATGACCGATTACCCGCAGACGGCCGGAGCGCGGAAACGAGCTGTCAGACGGACGACGCTGCCGCGTGTTTGCTAACTTTGGGGAAATGTTGATCACAGACTGCAACCTTCCAGAAGCCAGGCTGCCAGCGTTTCAGACCTGAACAGACACCGCCGTGAACAACGCAGCAGATCTGAAGCTGGTTTGAGACGTGCACGCCATGTAGCAGTAAACACAATACAGTCAACTATACACACATGAACATTTACTCGTTCATGAAGAGAAGAGAGAGAGAGGGACAAGATAACCAGAGAGAACGTGAGGTACAGTACAGTTAGGAGCAGAAATATTTGGACAGTGACACAAGTATTATTATTTTAGCTGTTTACCAAAACATATTCAAGATACAGTTATATAATCAAAATGGGCTTAAAGTGCAGACTCTCAACTTTAATTTGAGGGTTTTCACATCCAAACTGGAGGAAGGCTTTAGGAATTACAGCTCTTTAATATGGAGCCGCCTCTTTTAAGGGACCAAAAGTAATTGGACGATTTACTCAAAAGCTTCTTCATGGGCTGCATGGGCTATTCCCCCGTTAATCCATCATCAATTAAGCAGCTAAAAGGTCTGGACTTGATTCCAGGTGTGGCATTTGCATTTGGAAGCTGTTGCTGTGAACCCACAACATGCGGTCAAAAGAGCTCTCAATGGACGTGAAACAGACCGTCTGACAGACTGGCTGAAAAAAAGGAGAAATCCATCAGAGAGAGGGCGGAAATGTTAGGAATGTTAGGAATGGCCAAATCAACAGTTTGGTACATCCTGAGGAAAAAGTAACGCACTGGTGAGCTGGGGAACTCAAAAAGGCCTGGACGTCCAAGGAAGACAACAGTGGTGGATGATCGCAGGATCCTTTCCATGGTGAAGGAAAAAACCCCTTCACAACATCCACCCAAGTGAGGAACACTCTCCAGAAAGTAGGTGTATCAGTATCTAAGTCTACCATAAAGAGAAGACTTCATGAGAGCAAATACAGAAGGTTCGCCACAAGGTGCAAACCATTAATCAACCTCAAAAACAGAAAGGCCAGATTAGACTTTGCCAAAAAAACGTCTAAAGAAGACAGCCCAGTTCTGGAACAGCATTCTTTGGACAGTTGAAACTAAGAACAACCTGTACCAGAATGATGGGAAGAAGAAAGTAAGGAGAAGGCTTGGAACGACTCATGATCCAAAGCACACCACATCTTCTGTAAAACAGGGTGGAGGCAGTGTGATGTCATGGGCATGCGTGGCTTCCAATGGCACTGGGTCACTGGTGTTTATTGATGATGTGACAGAAGACAGAAGCAGCCAGATGAATTCTGTAATGTATAGAGATATACTTTCTGCTCAAATTCAGCCAAATGCAGCAAAGTTGATTTGACAGCGTTTCACAGTACAGATGGACAATGACGCAAAACACACTGCGAAAGCAACCCAGAAGTCTTTTAAAGCAAAGAAGTGGAATATTCTGCAATGGCCGAGTCAATCACCAGATCTCAACCCGATCGAGCAGCACTTCACTTGCTTCAGACAGAACTTAAGGCTGAAAGATCCACAAACAAGCAACAACCAAAGACAGCAGCAGTGAAGGCCTGGCAAAGCATCACAATGGAGGAAACCCAGCGTTTGGTGATGTCCATGGGTTCCAGACGTCAGGCAGTTATTACCTGCAAAGGATTCTCCACAAAGTATTAAAAATGAAGATTTTATTTATGGTCATGTTAATTTGTCCAATCACTTTTGAGACCCTGGAACGAGGAGACTTTGTAGAAAAATGGTTGCAATTCCTAAACGTTTCATAAGATATTTATGTTCAACCCCTTGAACTAAACCTGAAAGTCTGCACTTCAATAACATCTCAGCTGTTTCATTTCAAATCCAATGTGGTGGCACGCAGAGCCCAAAGCATAAAAATTGTGTCACTGTCCAAATATTTCTGGGCCTAACTGTACGAGAGAGAGAGATGTTAAATCTATGTTGTGGGTTTGAGTTTCCAACAGTAGGTCACACGTGATGAAGTTTCCATCTTCTAAAACACTAAATAAGGAGCTCTCACTCTCTCACACACACACACATTCCAACATAAACACACACACACACACACACACATTTCCACACACACACGTTCCCACACACACACACACACGTTCCCACACACACTCCTCCAACAGCACTTCACCCTGAGTGAGTCCCTGGAGGAGTAAATCCCCCAGAAACCCGCTGTAAAGGGACTGCAGTGGACCAGCTGAGGAGAGCAGACACAAACCTAAATCCTGTATGAAATCCTGTCGCTGCTCCTGCTGTCACACTGCTGCACTATGACTCTCACCGTCGTGCTGCGCTTTTACATTTTAGAACGTACACGCGAGGCTTTTCACATGTTCTGACCGTGGCTCTCGCACGTGTGTCGTGGATCTTGTGCTTGACTTGTGTCTGTCTGTGATGATAAGGTGTCTGTCTCTCTGTGATGACCTGCGTTGAGTTCTCCCGGCTCAGTTTTAGTTTAACGTGTTGTCTCATCACACAGCAGAAGTTTGTGATGGAGCTGGAGCTCTCACGTCTCTCTAATCTGGGAACAGAGCGGAATGTGAAGCATCTCACACACACACACACACACACACTCTCTTACATCTCAGTACTTGTGCATGAGTCATGCAGATATCCAGCACACACACACAAAGCCAGAATTAAAGCAGATATTTCAGATTTATGTCAGAACACACCTCCTACACCAGAGAGAGAGGAGGAGGAGGAGGAGGAGGGGAGACAACAAGATGGAGACAATGAGAGGGAGAGGGTGGGATACGTACACACACACACACGGACGAATAACGCTTCACATGACTTGAAGAATTCTGGATTTTGGAGACGGTGTTTGGGTTTTAATTAAAAACACCGAATGAATGATGCACAGATCATGACAGCATGATTCCTTTAGTTTGTCATTTTTAACATTTTTATTGTGATATTTTAGAAGCAGGTTCCTGTAAGATTTCTGTAAATGAATGTGTTTGTTATTTGATGTTTAGATTTGAGTGGTTTTAGGCCCAGATCAGTGTGTATTTCACTAGGTGTAAAAGTATAAACACACACTCTCACGAGAGCTGAATGACACTAATATGAGTAAACGTCACTTGTTACTCTCCACCTTTACCCAGAATCAAGCGTTTAATCCCAAACTCCTCCATGCAGATCAGCAGCAGCGTCCAGCGCAGGTGCTGCATCCGCCACTGTCACCCTGGCAACCATTTCCACAACTTGGGTGTCACGACAACCTCGAGATGATCTTATGAGTTTACCTGCAGCAATGTGCTCAGTGCCATAGCAACCAACAACTTCATCAATCCATCCAACCGGTTCCAAGTTCATTTTCATGTGCACTCCACTCTTCCTTCAAGCTCGCTTTCCTTCGCGCTCGCGCTCGACTCTTCCTTCGCGCTCGACTTCCTTCACGCTCGCCTCTTCCTTCACGCTCGCCTCTTCCTTCGCGCCCACACTCGACTCTTCCTTCATGCTCGCTTTCCTTCGCGCTCGCGCTCGACTCTTCCTACGCGCTCGCGCTAGACTCTTCCTTCGCGCCCGCGCTAGACTCTTCCTTCGCGCCCGCGCTCGACTCTGCCTTCGCGCCCGCGCTCGACTCTGCCTTCACGCTCGACTTCCTTCATGCTCGACTCTTCCTTCATGCTCGTGCTAGACTCTTCCTTCGCGCCCACGCTCGACTCTTCCTTCGCGCCCACGCTCGACTCTGCCTTCGCGCCCACGCTCGACTCTTCCTTCGCGCCCACGGCCGACTCTTCCTTCGCGCCCGCGCTCAACTCTGCCTTCGCGCCCGCACTCGACTCTGCCTTCGCGCTCGACTCTGCCTTCACATTTGCGCTCAACTTTACGCGCTGGCTTTTGACTTTGACTTTAGAAACGTTAGCGCCGCGTCGAGACATTCGCTGTTCCTTGAATCACTATAATATGTTGTTATAATATGGCGTTGAGACTTGTGATTTCACGACTAGACGTGCACACCACACGGCAGCGCAGGAAGAGTGGCTAATTAAAACATGCAGGCCCTCATTAGCATTATGCAAATTGCAGAGTTAATTGGCCGACCAGCTGTGAGCTCTAACGTGTGTGAGCGCAATCAGATCACGCATCACTTTCTGCACACACACATACGCTAATGTGGCTAACAATGAACAGAGTCTAATGGGCACGTTTAGTGTGTGTGTGTAAAAGTGTGAGTTTGAAGAGCACTTATAACACAGAGGAAGTGTGAGTGTAAGTGTGAGTGTGTGTGTGTGTGTGTGTTCGAGGTGTGTATGTTGAGTCCAGGACCCACTCAGAGCTTAGAGGGAGTTGTTGTGTGTGTCAGAGAGAGGACAGAAGGCCTGCAGGACACACACTCACCACCAGCCCTAATGCACACAATACGTTTAGCACGCACACACACACACTCTCACACACACACACGCACACACACACACTCTCACACACACACACACACACAGCATCTATTACTGTTGTTGAAGCTGTAGGTGCACTCATTTCGGCGCTTTCCTGAAACACCGTCTTACAGCACACACACACACACACACACTCACTCAGCCCACCTTCATGTGTAAACCCTCCTCACCGTCACACACTCCCACAGTAAGAACTCACTTCAATCCCCACACACAGCTCCTGTCTGATCGATAAGCTGGAACGCAGGAGTGGAGCGGTGCGGCTCAATCAGGGCGATACCGATACTGATCAATACTGATGGAGAAGATCCATCACCAAGATTTCACATTCCATTCATACACCTGGGAAGGGCTTCCAGCGCGGGAGGACTAACTGTGGTGTAGGGAGATGAAGGTGTTAGAGGTGTGAATAACATCATGATCTTTCTGCTGATTCAAACTCCATTCATATTATTCATATTCATAACTTTCCCCAACACCACTGACTTGACGTTAACTGTCCTACAGCGCAGCTCTACATCCCATACCTTCACCGAACCGCCGTACGTTACGCATCATATTTACACCACGCCACGCCAGCTCTGCTGCTACAGGCTCGCGCGTTGACACTTCTCCCTCCTCCGCTCTCTGTAGCGGCCGCAGTTCCGTCCCGATGCACACACACACACGCTGGGGGTGTTCCACATCCTACCGTTCACACTCATACCGGGATCGTTTTTGATGCTAGTGCACAGAGGAATTCTGGGTGGGTTTGGTACGTAATGAAATCACATGGTTACACTGCGAACTTGGGCTACGCCTGCTGTTAGCTACACCGGTCACACGCACGTTCATGTAGATCAACACACAGTCTTCTGCTGATCTGCCACAGTCACGCGGGAAGAGTAACACAACAGCACTCGTGAATCGTTTATGAATTGTGCATCGATTTTGAGTCAAATCGTGAGCCCAAGAATGGGAATCTAATGGTGAGGTTTTCTGAACCGTGCACCTCTGGAAAGGTATGGTCAGTAAGTTTGAGCAGAATGGGCGGTGATGTAAGAGGGGAGGTGTGTCCAGCAGGGTGTATTTTTGAACCGATATGTCTGTGGTAAAAATGAAAAAACACACTTCAACTTTAAACTAGAAAAATCTGACCTGCTGCGTCCCTCACCGTCTTCAAACGCCGCCTGACCGCCCTCCTCACCCACGCACCTCCGCTAGAGGACTAGCCCACCGCCATGCTCTCCTGCTGTCCGCACACGAACGCCAGGTTCTCCAGCGACCCGGTTGTTGATTTAATGTTGTCTTTGGGTCCGGGATTCAGTTGAGGAGCATGTGTGGAGAGTTCTGAGCGTGAGGTTTTGCTTGTGAAGGTCCCACTGAAGCTACAGCGGAAGTATTATATTGTGCTATATATCGTTATCTGGACATGACGTTTGGCCTTCATCACACATCAACTCGGCAGTAGACATACAGAGTGGCAGATATAACCAGTCTCACACGTTGCTGCTTCACTGCTTGATATCTTTGGACTAAAATGTTAAATGTAATTAGAAATTGTAAATATTTTTATGAAATATTCTCGTTGGGAAGAATGAATCCCCGTGGACTGATTGAGCTCCCTTCCTGAACTTTAACTCCGAGTTAACTGATGCTATCAGACAGATCAGATCAGCGTTTAGAAGATTAGTCTTGAAAGCGAGTTTAACACAGCGGCATGACCTGTTTAATTTCATTGACCTGATAACGTGGTAAAAAGATAAAAACGAGTAATTCAGGTTAATAAGGAGGAGGGATGAAGTGTGGCGTGATGGTCAGCATTAGGGCTGGCTTCAAAAAATCGATTCACCGATCAATATCGATACTCGTTTGAAAAATACCATATCGATTCCAAAATTTGCGGATCGATCTCTTCCTGTGGCTACGCACTACTGCTCGCGACCGCACAAGGAGAGCTATAAAAACGTGAGAGCGGCGAAACCGAAAACCTCACTGGGGAACACGAGCCTGAGGAGAGACAAAAACAGAGTGAGTGAAAACCATGAATCAAACACACGGAAATGCGAAGTCCAGACGGAGTCCAAAAGAGGGACGAAAACCGGAGCTGGAGAAATAAAGCCTAACGTTAAAGATACACCGAAACGAGGAGGCAACAATGCAGCACGAGCCTAACGGAGAGAAAATGGAGCGTAAACACAACAGAGTATGAGGGAGAACGAACCAAAGAGTGGCTGGTCAGGCGGCTTCAATAAGGCGCAAACAAAGGCTAACGTGTGAGCGTCCCAATTCCCCAATAACGAAAGTAACGAGCGCCGGCTGAAAACAATGATGAGCGCGGGGTGTCCTAAACAGATCCTAACCTACTAGGAAGGGCACACGCAGTGAAGACCACAAACCTGGAAGTGAGGTGCGCTCTAAGTGGGGAGTGAACTACTCGCGCGAGCACGCAGTGAAGACAACCAGAACCCGGAAGTGAGCTAACGGGGAAGCTAGGCTAACCGGGGAAACAGGAGGAGAGACAGACACACAGGGCTGGACACCGAAAGAGTAACCCAGAGGACAGAACAAACACCACCAGGTCAGAACTCCGGCGATCGAGGGGGCGCGGCCGTGACACCACGGCTGAAGCTGCTCCGCTCAAATCACCGTCTGGCCTAATTTTATAACCAAGCAAAACTAGTACTGATGCAAAGAAATCTCTAAATAAATCGATATCAAATCGAACCGAGAATTGAATCGGATCATGAGCTTGTGAATCGGAATGGAATCGATTCAGGAAATCAGCAGCGACACCCAGCCCTAGTCAGCATGAGGACACACAGTGGGACAGCCGTGTCAGCAGGTGTATTATAGTTATGAGTAATAGTTATATGAAATATGAATGGAGCAGGAGAGCAGCTCATTAGATAACAGACCGTGGGGGAAATTGAAATATCGGTGCATAGCAGTCACACGTCCCCATATAAAACCTGTGAAAATGTGGAAAGAATAAGAGGAAGAGAGGGAATAGAACAG
The DNA here is from genome assembly GCA_032718565.1 of Distichodus sexfasciatus. Lineage (NCBI taxonomy): Eukaryota > Metazoa > Chordata > Actinopteri > Characiformes > Distichodontidae > Distichodus > Distichodus sexfasciatus. The sequence goes on from JAVGVS010000697.1 coordinate 15,258, forward strand.
AACAAAACAGAACATCATACAATAGAAGAGAAAAGAAGAGAATAGAACAACACAGAATAGAACAGAGCAGCACAGAATACAGCAGAATGTAGCAGAGTAACGGTGTAAATGTGCGGTGGCTCTGGTGACGTTTTAATCTTAAAATAATACAGACTCCTCGTGTAAATAGATTCTTCAAGGCTATAAGCTGCAGCTGTCACATCCACATCAACTTTCCAGGTCAATTCTTCCCAAATACTGCACATCATCACCTTCATCATCATCACCATCATGTATCTTTATCATCACTAGGGCTGGGTGTCGCTGCTGATTTCCTGAATCCATTCGATTCCGATTCACAAGATCATGATCCGATTCAATTCTCCATTCGATTCGATATTGATTTATTTCGAGATTTCTTTGTGTCAGTACTAGTTTTGCTTGGTTATAAAATAACTTGTTTTAAAAGCGAAGTGTTGCCCAACATCGGCCTTTAGGTCAGACGGTGATGTGAGCGGAGCAGCTTCAGCCTTGGCTCTGTTTGGTTTGGGTTTCGCCGCTCTCACGTTTTTATAGCTCTCCTTGCGCGGTCGCGAGAAGTAGTGCATAGCTGCAGGAAAAGATCAAACGGCGAATTTTTGAATCGATATGGTATTTTTCAAACGAGAATCGATATTGATCGGTGAATTGATTTTTTGAACCCAGCCCTACTCATCATCATCATAATCATCATCATGGTCATGTATCATCATCACCTTGTTTAGAGGGCGGCTGTGATGTCTGTGATTAACCAGCATCTGTAATTCTCATGAATACTGCAACACAGCGAGGTACACGACATTAACACTGTACCCAGTGAGACGTGATGATTAAAAGCCACAGCATCCAATCACACGCTACACTGTAATCAATACACACTGCAGAACCAGACGCACAGTGGGAACGTCCATCTGTCTTTTCCAACACAGTGCTTCTGACCTGAGGGGAGAGAACTTGACCGCGTGGACAAATGTCCCACAGCTTTTAATAACGAGCAGTTTAGCTGCTGCCTGACGGACAACCAGCTCCAACACGTCACTGAATTTCAACACCTCAGTTATTAATAAGTGTGTATATCAGCCGCGGTGAAGGAAGTGACTATTCTGAAGTGAAGCTGAAATATATTTGCTGCTGCGTTTATTGTAGGTGTGAAAGGTAGCGCTTGTGTCCGGCTTGTCCAGAGTCCGAGGTGGGATGTTATACGACCCCTCCTTCTGTCTTCATATGTCCGGTGTTATTTTGTGGTAAAACTCTGATCACGCAGTGGAACGTTCACCAGCAGAATCTCTCGTCTTTACGCTCAACTTGCGTGTTTGTCTGACTTTGTGAATGTGAGTGTAGCAGTGGAAATATTTTATTACTATAATCGTTTTATTTTATTTATTTACGGTAATATATTTCATTATTTTGTTTAATTTATCTTCGTAAATATTATATGGGTCAACTTCACTAAAACTTGTGAATTTATTTATCCTTAGGCCTCATCCACACGGACGTCTGAACCAGGCGTTGTTGTGGCGTTCGTGGCGCCAGGTGAGCGCCGACCGAACGCCGACCGTTTTTCTGCTCATTGGAGCAAATCACAGCATCCGCACTGGCGTTCAGCAGCGGCGTTCGGCCGAGGAAAACGACGCTATTGCGAACGCCAGTGAAACGCCAATCGAACGCAGCTACAAAACGCAGCAAAAGCACGTATGGCGTTCAGAGGGCGTTCATTTCCAACGTCCGAGTGGACGAGGCCTTATAAGTTGTACATTAGTTCTATCACTTTTTCAAAGGTTCCTTGGTGTAAGTTGCGGCTGGGGCTTAATTTAATGTGACACCCGCTGCGCGGACGCTGAACACAGTCTGCTGTGTTCTAGAAGCAAGGTGGATGGGAAAAGAACCGTGTACGTGCTGTTTACGCCCCATTCTGCTGTGTTAAACAGGGTGGTGGACGCTGTTGGTAATAAATGTGCTGGAATCGACCCCTTCAGGCCTGGTTCCTGTCCACCATCCTACATCTGCTACATGAGCTCACACGTGGGCTGTGTCCAAACGTCAGAGTCATGGTCTTACTTTCCCACTAAAAATTCTGAGTGTGCAGTGGACCTTCAAACAGCAAAATCTCTTGTCTTTACACGCTCAGCCCTGCCTTTCTCACCTATCGCTATCGGCAGACGTGAGTATGAAACAACATCATCACAGTGGGTTTACCAGTGACTTGCTTTATGAGTGAGCCGCAAGACCAGCAGATATTTTTAATGAAATGTGACTTTCTTTACGAGCTGTGTCCCGCAAGACGAGCAAGCTCATGATGGTCTACAGACGCTTCTGAGTGAGCCACGACCCGGAGACCGAGCCGGCCCGAGCCTCGCGTGACGAGCTCATGTGGTTTGACTGAGCTGGTGGTTCTTCTCGCTGCGCAGAACAAATCCATGTCAGACACGCATCCCCTATTCCCGCCCCCCTCGGTGTAGCACTGTTACCACGTAAAGCATGAACCCTCATCTTCCTCCTCCTCGTCTCCATCACGCCAGCCACGACTCTTCTCAAAGTGCAGCTTTACTTACTTTATATTTTGTATTAATGATTGTTTTTTTGTTCTATATGACAGAGACGGTAAAAAGTGAGTAAAAACATTAAAATGATTTTTATATGAATATGTTTGGGGGTTCGAGAACGCAGTATCACAATTCACATTATTTCTTGTGGGGAAACTCACTCTGATATACGAGTTTATTAAATTACGAGCCGCTCGGTGGAAGGAATTAAACCGTAAACCGAGGTCCCACTGTACTCTCTTATCGTGCATCCCTAAATATACTGTATTTCATCACAAGCACTCGTGAGAAAGGTACCGTCCCCAAGCGCTGCGCCTTCACGAACGGGTCACATGCAGAACTCACAGTGTGTGTGGTGCTGCGTTCACAATCACAAATAATCACTCAGCTAATAATCACTCCCATTCTCCTACCAGCAGGTGTGTGTGTGTGTGTGTGTCTGTGTGTGTGTGTGTTTGTGTCAGTGTGTGTGTGTGTGTGTCAGTGTGTGTGTGTGTTTGTGTCAGTGTGTGTGTGTGTCTGTGTGTGTGTGTGTGTTTGTGTCAGTGTGTGTGTGTGTGTGTGTGTGTCAGTGTGTGTGTATGTGTGTGTGTGTGTCTGTGTGTGTGTGTGTGTCTGTGTGTGTCAGTGTGTGTGTGTGTGTGTCAGGGGGTGTGTGTGTGTTTGTGTCAGTGGGTGGGTGTGTGTGTGTGGTGGTGTGTGTGTGTGTGTGTGTGTGTGTGTGTGTGTGAGTGTGTGTGTGTGTGTGTGGAGTGTGTGTGATGTGTGTGTGTGGAGTGTGTGTGTGTGGAGTGTGTGTGAGTGTGTGTGTGTGTGTGTCAGTGTGTCCAGTGTGTGTGTGTGTGGGGTGTGTGTGTGATGTGTGTGTGTGTGTGTGTGTGTGATGTGTGTGTGTCGGTGTGTGTGAGTGTGTGTGTGTGATGATGTGTGTGTGTGTGTGTGTGGTGTGTGTGTGATGTGAGTGTGTGTGTGTGTGTGTGTGTGGGTGTGTGTGAGTGTGTGTGTGTGTGTGGTGTGTGTGTGTGTGTGTGTGTGTGTGTGTGTGTGAACGTGCAGCACAGCTTTTTTTTTTTTACTCAGAGGAAACGTGTCTCGGCTGCATAACTCAATGGTCGTGCTGTTAACCCTTTTCTGCGACCGTGAGCTCACCGGCATAAACATCGCAGGCTTAGTAAAGTACCGTACCATCACACAGCAGTACCTTTTCATGCTCTGATGCAAGACAAAGGCTTTAGAAAGGGTTTAGTATAAGATCAGTCGTAAACTAAAACACCACAACAGCTTCCTAACCTAAAGGGTACTATCTTCACAAATTCTAACAAATCCTAAGCAAAAGTACCATACTGAATTATTTGGAACATTTTTACTCATACTGATCGGAAAGGTACCGTACTTCAGCTACTTTCACTCACACAACAGCAGAAAAGTAAAGTACTGTACTAGGACATTTTCATTCATACTAAACATAAGTACCGCAGTGAACTGGGACATGTTCACATCTACTGATTGACAAAGTACCGTACTAAGACATTTTAACTTAATGAACAGGAAGTTACTATAAAATACCACAACATTTTCCCAGAGAACCGTACTTGGTCATTTTGACTAACACTGAACAGAAAGGTACTGTAAAACAACAAACAGAGCATTTTCACTGATAATGAAGAGTAAGTTGCCGTAAAGTTCCAGAACAATGATGTTTCACACTGCCTCTGAACATTTTCATATATACTGATCAGCTAAGTACTGTACTATTATATTTCACTCATAATCAACAGTAAAGTACCGTAGTGGAATATTTTAACTTTTACTGAAAAGGAAGCTTAGAGAAAACACCGTATTGGCATATGTTCTTTCAACAGAAAAGTACCATAAAACACCAGAACAGCTAAGTACCGTACAGAAAAGTACCGTACAACGCCACAACAGCTAAGTGCTAATCTGGGACATGTTTAACCTTTTAGTACAACAAGAGAACAGCCAGGTACCGTACTATTATATTTTCACTCATAACCAACAGTAAAGTACCGTAGTGGAATATTTTAACTTTTACTGAAAAGGAAGGTCAGAGAAAACACCGTATTGGCATATGTTCTCTTAACAGAAAAGTACCATAAAACACCAGAACAGAAAAGTACTAATCTGGGACATGTTTAACCTTTTAGTACAATAACAGAACAGCCAGGTACCGTACTATTATATTATATTATATGTTCACTCATAATCAACAGTAAAGTACCGCAGTGGAATCGTTTTACTTGTACTGAAGAGTAAAACACCAGAGCAGCTAGGTACCGTACCGGGACGTTTTCACAGCATGGTACGGTACAACAGCAGAGCAACAAAGTACGGTTCGTGATTAGGAGCAGCCTGTCCGCTTTTGGCGCTCCTCTCCTGCAGCACGTTTTGGGTACTAGGTACCTGTTCTGCCAGCCCTGGATCAGGTTGGTGTATTTGCTCAGGACCCCCTCCAGTTTGAGCGGTGGATGTGGCACAGCGACGCGGCTTCCTCCTCCCCCGCTCCTCCTGGCCCGGTTCCCCCGCTGCTGCTGCTGCTGCTCCAGCCCCGCTCCCGCTCCAGTTCCGGCTCCAGTTCCGGGTCCCGGTCCAGTTCCGGGTTTGGGAACGGGGTTCGGGAACGTCTTCTCCATGGCGACGCTCCTAAATCCGCTCGCGCGACCACCTCCTTCTCTTCCCGCCACGCGCGTGGCTTCCGCTCGGCACGCGCCTCATGCCGATTCGGATCCGCTCGACTCGGTTCGGTTCGGTTCAGCTTAGCACGGCTGCTAGCACGCTCCCGATCCGAGTGCTGGAAAACACGGGAGAGGAAAAGAGGGAGGAGATGAGGAAGAGGGGGATGAGGAAGAGAGAGAGAGAGAGAGAGAGAGAGAGAGAGAGACACTCCCTCATTCCCTCCCTCCTGCCAACCCGGATACTGCAGCTCGGAGCTAACGCTGATTCACCACACACACACACACACACACACACACACACACTCACACACACACACACACACACTCACACACACACTCACACACACACACACACTCACACACACTCACACACTCACACACACACTCACACACACACACACACACTCACACACACACACGTGCATTACTATCTCTCCCCTCCCACTGACTCCCAAAATGAAAAAGTGAGTGGGTTAGTATGTGTTATAGTGAACACAGCACAGCACACACTTCACCACAACCGCATGTGACCTCTGCATCTGCCCCATCCGTGACGGAGCAGCGGGCGGCTGACACGGGCAGCAAAGTGCTTGGGGACGGTACCTTGCTCAGTGCTACCTTTACCAGTCCGGAATTCAAACCGGTAACCTTCTGATCATGGGTCGAAGGCCCTGACCTTCACGCTACTGACTGCCCCAAAAACAAACGCGTCCCTGGCATATGACTCTGTGAATGGAAGGTCACTGGTGTGAATCCCAGGACTGGTAAAGGTACCACTGAGGTACTCATGAGCGAGGTACCGTCCGTAAGCACTGCATCTGCCCCCTGCTCCTTCACAGATGGGTCAAATGCAGAGGTCGTGGTGAACTGTGTGCTGTGCTGTGTTCACTATGACAAATAATCACTTTAATAACTTAAGTAACATGAACACACACACACATGCAGGAGGGCTAGTAAACACACAGATTCATTAACATAAAATATTAATACTAATAATAATAACAGGAAGAATAGTTTTTCATTCATATTGTTAAACTCTATTTTGCTGCACCTTTGGTATTAACATCACACATCTTGGTGCGGTGTGAGCAGTAGATGTGGATATATTTTGGGTAAATGAATAGCTTGCTTGAACACGTTATTTTTGCACGAACATTTTTCAGAACACGGTTGTCTTTTAATCTACACTCACCAAACACTGCACACATTTCCCGCAGTTTGCTCTCTTTACAAACTCTGGTGTGTTGAGAAGTAGTATTGCCGTACTCTCCACACCAGTTTTTGAAGGCCTCGGTAGGGTCTCGGAATCTGCAGTATTTGTACTCGGTCTTGGCATGAACTCAGACAAAAAAGATTTAGGTTTTTATTTCAAGACCAGTCAAGATTACAACTCTGAGAAGATTACTATGAATCACATGATTATATAACTTCTCACTTCACGTGCAGCCAGTGATGTTACTGTCGACCGCGGTTACCTTCACGTCATTCACATGCATTAATGCATTATAACGACACCAACGTGTTCCACGTATTTGTCATGTGGTGTAAAACGTGCATCAGTCCACTCTCGGTCTTTCCCCTCCCTGGTCTCCGTCTCGACCCTTCAGAGTCTCGGCCTTGTCTCGGTCTCGGTCAGGACTTGGTCTCGGTTTTGGTGGTCTTGACTACGACTCTATTAAAAAGTCTTCAAGCAATCATAAACCGCTAAATGTGATCATAGGAATCAGTTATTACAGGAAGAGCTGGGACTGCTCCCTCCTCGTCTGTATTTCACTAATATGTCTCTGATGATGAGAGTCGTGTGTGATAATGATCAACAGTGGTAATATTTCAGCTTGCTGCCGTTGATGGGTCTCATTCCCGTACTCTATTCCATCATGTCTTCACTTCCTCCACTCACTGTCTCTGTCTCTTTTAGTGGAAGTAACCTCTGTGTGTGTTGTGTGTGTATGTCCATGTGATGTGTGTGTGTATGGTCATACCCTTATGTCTCTAGGATATGTGTGTGTGTGTGTGTGCATGTGTGTGTCATATCTGTATGTATCTGTTTATATATCTCTCTCTCTTATTCTCCCATCATCCCTCTCTCTCTCTAAACAGAGATGTGAGTGGACAGCTCAGTGTCCCTCCTACACTGGACTCACAGAGGAGCATCAGCACTGCTCTTCACACACACACACACACACACACACACAGAGTGAACAACCGGTTAATAACTATGATGTGAATACCTGTTGTACTGAATGCATTGATGTGTTTATTTTTTATCATTATTTTTCTGCCTTTTAATGTAAAATTGGAGCTAAAAATACTAAATAGCTGACCACAAGAATGCAATAATCTTAATTACTGGATATACACAACATCTAAAAATACTAAAGATGAAAATAAACCAGAGGAAAATATGTAAATGTATTTACAAATGTGTGGTTGCACCAGCTGACACCGTGTGGAGGTGAAGTGAAAAATACAGGGAACAATACATGAAAACACTTTCAAATGATATTTAACTGATGCGACTTGTTTAAACCGACTGTTCCAAACTCAACACTATGCATGACATCCTTTAATAACGAAATTAAAAAAGAAGTCAAAGTGTTAGAGGCTTGATCTGTCGTGGGTGTGAATGTAAAGTGGGAAGTGGATCACTACACAGAGAGCAACACAAAGCTTAAACGTGACATCAAGAATAATGGATATGGGATTTGATCTGACGTTGTCAAAGGTATTAGAGGAGTGTGTGTGTGTGTGTGTTCATGTATTTATCGTATTGTGGGGACCTTTTGTCTCCTAAAATCACTTTTATCTGTTTTTTGGGCTTTGTGGGGACATTTGAGAGGTCCTCATGAGGAGAAATGACTTTATAGAACATGTGCTTGTTTTATTTGAGAAACTAAAAGAGGTAAAAGATGTGCTTTTGGTTACTGAGGTTAAGGTTAGGGTTAGGATTAGGTGTAGGTGTAAAATTATATACATCTAGTCATTATGGGAGTCTATGGAAAGACCTCACAAAGATAGTAATACAAGACTGTGTGTGTGTGTGTGTGTGTGTGTGTGTGTGTGTGTGTGTGTGTGTGTGTGTGTGTGTGTGTGTGTGTGTGATTTTGGTGCAGCTGTACTGTACTGCCACCTGCTGGTGATGGATATTCATCATAATCTCCACGTCACTATCATGTAAACACAGTGAGGAAGTGTGAGGTGACACGGGGAATATGACTTCATTTCAGGGAATATGATGTTTTATTTCACCACAAACTGCAATAATCATTAAATAAACACACTTTACGCCACACACACAGCACCACTACCTCCTGCTGTCACTACCGTACATCTCATCACGGCAGCACGGAGAGAAGAAGACGAGATGTCTCTCAAATCCAGGCTGAATTATTCAGAGGAGAGTGTGGGTGTTGAGCGGGCAGCGGGGTGGAGAGATGGAGAGAAGCTGAGATGAGAGAAAAGAGAGATGCAGAAACAGCTTTAAAATCGAATGAGTCTCATCAGCAACAAGACACACTCGTCCACCTTCCATCTCTCACTCTTTCTCACTCCACTTCCCTCTCGCTTTCACACTCTCCTTCTTCCTCATCTCTTCTCCTTTCCTCTCTCTTTCTTTCTCGCTCATTTACTTTATCTATCTTTCACTCACTATACAGTATACCTCACTCTCTCTCTTTCACACTCTACATCCTCTCCTTCTTCCTCTTTTCCTCTCTCTCTCTCACTCATCCTCTCTCTGTCTGTTTTTCTCTGCATCTTTCATCTCTCACTCTATCGCTCCCTCTTTTCAAACTTTTTAGACCAACCCTTTTTATTTATTTATCTCTGAGTCTTTCTCTCCCTCCCTCTCTCTTGTTCTCTTTTCCTCTCTCTGTACTCCTCAATCTGTCACTTTTCCTTCTTCCTCTCAATCGCTCCCTTTCTTTCGCTCTCTCTCTCTGTCTCTATATTTATTTCTCACAATGTCTGTCTTGTTCTCGTGGTCTCTTTTTCTGTCACTTTTCCTCTCTGTCTCTCTCTCCCTCTCTCTCTCTCTCTCTCGAACCCTCTCACTCTATCTGCTGCCCCCTCTTTTCTCTCTCTCTCTCTCTCTCTCTCTCTCTCTCTTTCTTTGTCACACACTGTCTTTCAGCTCTGTCTCTCTTTTTCACATGGTCTCTCTCTCTCTCTCTCTCTCTCTCTCTCTCTAACCCTCTCACTCTATCTGCTGCTTCCTCTTTTCTCTCTCTCTCTCTCTCTCTCTCTCTCTCTCTCTCTGTCTCTCTCTCTCTCGGTGATGGAGTGATGGTGATTGTGGAGTGAGTGCAGTTGTGAGTGTATTTGATTAGCATGGATTTTCTCTGCGGTGAGGAATGAGACCGATGAGATCAGCTGCAGTCTGGACTTCATTTCAGCCAAAAACTCAACTCTCGCTGCACACCAAACTCACACTGTGTTCAGCTGTCTGTCTGCAGGAAATCCAGAAATGTCTCTCGCTCTCCTCTCTCGTGTAAAACCTCATGTTATACTCACTATTAAAAATGTGGACATTTATGGAACAATAAAGAGTGATGGTTTGAAGCCTATTTCACATTAATGATAAAAGATTATATTCACTATAAATCTATTATTTCATTTATTTTATTAATAATATGTCTTGAGGTTTAATTCATTTAAAGAAAAGTGATTTGTGTATTAAATAATCATTTATGAACTATTTAAAATGATGTGATGATGAGATGTTTTAAAGACTTCGTAATTAAGTAATTAATGAAATATAGATGTAATTTAATTAACCGTTCCTTCATTAGGTAATAATTAGGGAGGTTTAGAGCCTCGTTAACATTAATTACTGAAAAATGTAGCTTTCACCAAACATGAGCCAAATATTTAACGTTTTAATAATTATCTTATATTTAGAGATGTTTAATCCAAAATTCATTTTAACTGATGTAAATTTGGAGCGTCGGATATGAACGTATTAAATAATCATTTAAAGATTGTGTAATAAATCAAGATATTTTGAAGCCTCAAATTTCCATTATTATTATTGTTGTTGTTGTTGTTGTTGTTGTTGTTGTTGTTGTTGTTGTTAGTAGTAGTAGTAGTATGTTTAAAACATGAAGGTATTAAATTATTCTTCGTGAGTTATAGTAATTAGGGTCGTTTTAAAGGCTCGTGTATATGAATGAAATATGAAAGATGAACGCATCATTCCTTAAAGATGTCATTATTAGAGATGTTTTAAAGCCTCCTTTACTATAATTAACCAGTAAATGTGATGCGCGCGTGATGAACACATGCATTGATTATTGATTTGATGGAAGGGTAATGATTAGAGATGTTACAAACTAAATTCATCTCACTGAATGGAAACGCGACTGGCGCGTGAGATATGAACGCATTAATGAGTGATTTATATAATACCTGAGCACGTGCTTTAGCATCATCAACACTGATGCTCATTTTTGCGGTGGTCTTTGTTCCATTTAAAGCAAACCGCGGGTTTATTTGTTTTATTTGATCATATTTTGGGGCTAAATGTTTGTGTTCGTTTCTGTTTCGGACGCGGCGTCTGAAAACACTACGTTTCCCGGGATGCAGCGCGGCAGTCCGACGTGGCAGATGGAGAGCGCGGTGCGTGTGTGTGTGTGTGTGTGTGTGTGGTCGGTGTGGCAGAACGCGGGAGGATTCGCCAGCAGGAAGAGCAGCGTAATGATGTAGCGTCCTTCTTGTCCTTCTTCTTCCTCCCTCTCTTCATCCCCTCCGTCTCCTCGCCATGCTGCCCGGGGTGCTGTACGCGCTGCTGGCCGGCTTCCTGGGCGCAGTGGCCTCCTCCTCGGCCAAGCTCTCGCTGGGGACTGACTACCTGAAGGGTGTGTGTGAGTCCGGGCTGCGGACGTGGGGCGAGCAGCGCAGCTTCACACACCACAACCACACCACCGCCTGCGACTGGGTGAGTTGACCGCAGCTGGGGCAGGAGAGAGGGGTGGGGGTGGGGTTAAATGTCCTTGTAGGAGACACGTGTGAGCATCCGTGTTCTTGTACATCAGCACCGGCGTCCTCATCCTTCACACAGTGCAGCTCACCATCATGAGCTCAAGCCAGCATCAGCACCGCTATGAGGAGTCAGCATCAGCATCACAACAATTCAGACAGCACGGTGTTACCATTATCATTAGCCAGCATCAGCACCAGTGTTCTCAGCCCTCACACAGCTCAGGCTCACCGTCGCTAGCTTGAGCCAGCATCAGCACCAGTGTGAGGAGTCAGCGTCAGTGTTGCAACAATTCAGACAGTGCATTAGCCAGCATCAGCACCATCATCCTCATCCAGTGTCACCATCAGCATCCTCACACAGCATCACCAGTATTGAAGTATTCTTACCCAGTATCGGGACTACTAGAACCACCCAGCATCAGCGCCTGTAATGTTGATGAGTACTCCGAGGGTCGTGCTAATTGATATGAAGATTGTGACAGTGATTTTAATGATCGTGATGTTTGATCTGTCATGGTGACTGGTATTGTAATAATACCTATACGTGTTGTGATGTGGAAGGTAATGGTGACTGTTGCTGAGGATACTGGTGCTGATGCTGGCTGGTTAGTGATGGGGCCCTAAGCTGTCTGAAATTTGTGGTGCTGATGCTGGGACTCCAGACTGAAATTTCAGACAGCATCACCATCACCATCCTTACCCAGCATCAGCACCTGTATCCTTACCCAGCATCAGCACCTGTATCCTTACCCAGCATCAGCACCTGTATCCTTATCCAGCATCAGCACCACATATTTCACACAGCACTGGTCACCATCACAGGCTGCAACCTGCATTAGCACTAGTATCCGCATTCATCATCACCATCAGCATCTTCACACAGCATCAGCACCAGTATTTTAATCCAGTATCACCATCAGCATCTTCACACAGCATCAGCACCAGTATTTTAATCCACTATCACCATCGGCATCTTCACACAGCATCAGCACCAGTATTTTAATCCACTATCACCATCTCCTCAAACCGTCACCATTCTTACCTAGCATCAGCACAGCGTCAGCGTTTAAGAATTTGATTGCATTCACGTTGTGATTTCGTAAACATCTTTTCTCAAGGTTTTCTATATAGAAGCAATTTTTTAGTAGATGCTCATTATTGTGTCCAGTTCTGTCACCAGCCAGCAGTACACTTAATTGTGCAGTCTGGAGCATCCGCGTGCATACATCACACAGTGCTGTGACTCGCCATTTCAGAGAAGGAAAGGAACGGTAAAAGTCTGTATTATATGTTGGCCTACAAGAGCTCAAAATAATGTGACCCGTTTAATCAGCGTCTGGGGGTTTGTAGAACTCCTAAGTGATCTTATTACACCGAGTTATAAATGACCGACAGCCCGGGGCTGTACACTAGATTTTAGATCAATCTTTTAAAAAAATGCATTAATGCTTGGGGCGTTAATTGGCTGTTCAATATTTGCGACTCGTGGTAATCCATCAAAAAGCATTTTTCCATGCGACTAACGTGTGAAAAGTTCTTAGTCATCAGTCATTTTCCCTCTTCTTCTTCCTCAACATTCAGACTCTCACTTTCGTTTCTCCAGACTTGTGTGTGTGTGTGTGTGTTGCAGCTGCACATTCCGCTGCGTCTGCTGTGTGGTGGTCTGCTGTTCACCTGTAACGCTGTGATGTGGACGTTCCTGTCGAAGGCTCTCAGGTGCTCCTCTCGTCCACCCTTTTCCTGTGACCACCGCCTCCAACCGTCTCCTCATTAGGTTCCTGCTCACTCCTTCGGTGATCATCCCTGTTTGAAGACCTTTGTACTGGGGTTACAATCACAGGTCCTGCACCAGGGACTTTGGCTCGGCCATCGATGCTACAGAGGCCCGCAGCAGTGGGAAAAAATTAAGCCTGGTTGAGTAAACGGACACCTGTAGTGAGATCCCGCAGGGTTTCAGGTGTGGGTCAGTGGACTTGTAGGTCAGTTGGCAACAAGGAAACTGCAGCAATATTTTCATTCAGTTTTTGATAGGTATTGAACAGTTATTAAATGCCAAAATCGTCGAATAAATCTATCTCTCTTTCAGTCTGTCTATCTATCCATCTATCTATCTATCTATCTATCCATCTATCTATCTATCTATCTATCTATCTATCTATCTATCTATCTATCTGTCTATCTATCATCATCTATCTATCTATCTATCTATCTATCTATCCTATCCTATCTATCTATAGGGTCATATCTATCTATCTATCTATCTATCTATCTATCTATGAGTCTATCTATCTATCTATCTATCTATCTATCTATAGAGTCTATCTATCTATCTATCTATCTATCTAGCATCTATCTATCTATCTATCTATCTATCTATCTATCTATCTATCAGTCTATCTATCGATCTATCTATCTATCTATCTATCTATCTATCTATCTATCTATCTATCTATCTATCTATCTATCTATCAGTCTATCTATCTATGAGTCTATCTATCTATCTATCTATCTATCTATCTATCTATCTATCTATCTATCTATCAGTCTATCTATCTATCTATCTATCATCTTATCTGTCTATCTATCTATCTATCTATCTATCTATCTATCTATCTATCTATCTATATCTATCTTTCAGTCTATCTTTATCTGTCTATCTATCTATCCTATCCTATCTATCACTTTCAGTCTGTCTATATCTATCTGTCTGTCTGTCTGTCTGTCTGTCAGTCTACATCTATCTATCTATCTATCTATCTATCTATCTATCTATCTATCTATCTATCTATCTATCTATCTTTCAGTCTGTCTATCTATCTATCTGTCTGTCTGTCTGTCTGTCTGTCAGTCTATCTATCTATCTATCTATCTATCTATCTATCTATCTATCTATCTATCTATCAGTCTATCTATCTATCTATCTCTGTCTGTCTGTCTGTCTGTCTGTCTGTCTGTCTGTCTGTCTATCTTTCCCAGTCTATCTATCTATCTATCTATCTATCCTATCTATCTATATCTATCCTATCTTTCAGTCTATCTATCTATCTATCTATCTATCTATCTATCTATCTATCTATCTATCTATCTATCTATCTTTCAGTCTATCTATCTATCTATCTATCTATCTATCTAGCTCAGTCTATCCTGTCTATCTATCTATCTATCTCATCTATCATCTATCTCTATCTATCTATCTATCTATCTTTCAGTCCTGTCTATCTATCTATCTGTCTGTCTGTCTGTCTGTCTGTCTGTCTATCTATCTATCTATCTATCTATCTATCTATCTATCTATCTATCAGTACCCATCCATTCGTTCTTCTGCCTGTCCAGCCGTCCTTGTCTTTCTCTCGCCCTTCCACCCTTCTTCCTCCCTCTCCATCCATCCATAAACCCTAGAGAGAGTGTGTGATACCAGCCATTATAGATATGACTATGAAGTTCAGTGTAAGATTTAGAATTAAGTTTAAGACTAGGTTTATGGTTAAGATTTAGGATTAACTTTAGGCTTAAGGTGAGTATATGGATGCATTATGCCTTCCGTTGCGTTCCCCGCATCAGGCAGAACCAGGGCTGGGCAATGAACTGAAAAGTTCTGTGTGTTTCCTTCGATCGGTTGAAAACCACAAAGATGTTGCTTCATTGGTTCATCAGAAAACACATCTCAACACATTTACAGTACAAACCTCGTCAGTGAACGAACCCCCAAAAAACCTAAATTATGGTTCAATCTTTAATTAATCGTGATGTTGATTTGAGGAGACATCACCCAGCCCCGGGCAGAACCCAAACCTGCTGCTGGGTCAGACCTCGAGGAGAAAATCCCACAATGATACCAACATGCAGCGGTCAACTCCACAACTCCACAAGAATAAGCTTACAGGAAACTAACAGCACATGACTGACAAGTGTGTGTGTGTGTGTGTGTGTGGAAAGCCTCTGGGGGAGTCCTGCTCCAACTCCGGAGTCATTCACACCTCCACACCTCCACACGAGCATGGCTTTCCCCGTGCAGCACCGCCAGCTCTGCCACATCGATGAAGTCAGAGATTTTCACACGGCTGAAGGCCCCGTTTAGAGCAACCGGCACCAAGACCACTTCCAATACGCCGCGCGCAAGGTTTTTATCACGCGATACAGTAACAAAACAGTAAGAGACTTTCATC
The DNA here is from genome assembly GCA_032718565.1 of Distichodus sexfasciatus. Classification (NCBI taxonomy): domain Eukaryota; kingdom Metazoa; phylum Chordata; class Actinopteri; order Characiformes; family Distichodontidae; genus Distichodus; species Distichodus sexfasciatus. The sequence goes on from JAVGVS010000697.1 coordinate 30,657, forward strand.
CGCGGGTTGAATAAAGTTTGCTGATGAGGATTTGGGCAAAATAAGGGAATGTTTTTAAGGTAAATCTGACGCGTTCAGAAGCATTTTTTAACGTGTTTCAAAGTGACATAAAAAATAACTGCTTGATGATTTTAGTCTAAACACAGCGAATTATATTTACATACGCAATTATGTTTCTAGCTATCTATCCATCCATGTCTTTCTCTCTCTCTTCTTGCTCTTTATTCCCTGCTTCAGTCTATCTATCTATCTATCTATCTATCTATCTATCTATCTATCTATCTATCGGTCTATCTATCTATCTATCTGTCTATCTATCTGTCGCTCTATCTATCTATCTATCTATCTATCTATCTATCTATCTATCTATCAGTCTATCTATCTATCTATCTATCTATCTATCTATCTATCTATCTATCTATCTATCGTATCTGTTCATCCGTCCATCTATGGAACGCTCGTATGTTGGAGAGGTTCTCAGAAGACCTCAGCAGTGTTAAATCAGTATATGATATTGTCTGGTATCGATCGCTGGTGGAATGAATGGAATTGATGGTATCTCAGCAGACTTGGTGATATCAGTAGACGCCACATTTTTGTCTATGGAGTCGATATAATATGGTATCGTGATGAAACTTGTGATTCCTCTGGAAAACAGAACTTCTCAAGTTCATCTGCTGTGTTCCTGTAAGTTGGCATGCTTGTTATGGGGCTAGGTGATTCCACCTGTAATTCCTTTTTCCCCCATTTCTCTTTCCGTTTGAATTTGCCAGGCGTTCCTGGGGCAGCTGATTTTCGGCGACAGCCACGTGGCCCTGTGTTGGGTGGGAATCTCTCTCACGCTTTCCGGTCTCCTGGTGCTACACCGAGCTTCCCCCAGCACCGACACGCAGCACCGCGCCTCCAGAAACAAGGAGCAGTGATTCAGTGCTGAACGCTGGACGAGCATGACGACCAACGGCAGCGTTTTTACCCAAAAATCACCTTCACTTGAACCATCTTCCTGAAGAGACCATCAAGAAGAATCCGGAAAGAGCAACGGAGGAACATGCCACAGTTCAAAATGGGACATTTCTGCAGGTCGGAACGTTTTGACGGATTTAAATACATCCTCGTTTGGGCATTTATAACCATTAACGTCACTCGACATAGAAATTTGCTGCAAATCGACTAAAAATTTATGTATTTACAATGTCATGTAGCAAATCAGGTTTTCAATATTTTTTCAAACATAAACAGGGCATAAAAATGAGGCGCTGCAGTAATGAAGTGCATCTTATGGGATGGTAGTTTTTAATTTAGCGTTCCCCATAACAGCCGCAATAAACTGCAGATTTAAACAGGAGACACACATTTAAAGAAGGTTTACAAAGAAACACAGTGTGCACACAAGTTCAACTTCATCTAAAATATCATCTTGACACTTTTTAAAGCTAAATTTTGCCTTTCAACACACACCTGCTCGACACAACCCAAACCGCTCCGTTTGCTGATCCGGTTCTGCACAGGCGTAAAAATCTCTCAATATTTTAGTGGCATTACCAACATATTCCCTTTATCTCTCTATTGATCAGTAAATTATCTACGAATTTAAAATGTTTAAACTGCACTGAACGGATGGACGTCGATAAAAGATGCGCGTCAACGTGATATTTCTTCTCTTTATCTCGAGATCCCCAGAAAAATAACTTTCACCTGCTGGATGTTTGGGCCAAACTGACTAAAATGTACTGTAGTGGTGTTACTAAGTTAATACCTTTTATTTTAGCTGCTTTTAAAATACTGTAGCTTTTGCAGTAACTTTTATTTTTACAGTGCTGTAAATGCATCATCGTTTCAAATTAAAGCATAAAAAGAAAATAATAACACAAGGAAAATGTATCATTTAATCATTTAAAAAGGAGAAAAATAGGGTTACAATAAACAAAAATGAGAAGAAATCGTTAAAATCATTTAAAAAGGGAGTACAGGGGATACATAAAACAAAATGAGGACAAATTGAGTTAAAATGATCGTAAAAGGACAGAAATATGGATTCAGTTAATTAAAATGAGGAAAAAACTGTTAAAAATTATTTCAAAAGGAAAAAATAGGCGTACAATAAACTAAAATTAGGGACAATAATTTAAAATCATTTAAAAGAGGGAACAACAGGAGTATAACGAACCCATAATTAGGAGAAAATAGGGACACAATAAAGGAGCTTTTGTAAATTAAGGGAGAGATTCGTCTTCTCCACTAATCTTATTTTACAGCATTCCTTTAGTAAAACTACACGTAACATCGAAAATTCTGCTGGAACAAAATTAACTATTATTTTGGTTTAAAAAAATGACCAATACTTATAACTTCAAAAATGTAAAATATTGGTGCTGTTAATCGGTCAGTCCCAAAAATATCAGCCATTATCACAGCTGCGGTCATAAAGGCACGGGATATGAACTAAACCACAACACAGGTTTAAACCCAAAGATTTAAGTCCGAATGCGAGTGCACACGAAGCTCTAGTCGAGACATTCCTGATGTTCCTTCCGTCTCTCGGCCAGTCTGGGATTTTACCTGACACTCGCTTTATGAAGAATTAACGATGGGTCGGATTTTTACCTTCTGGACCGTAACTCGGGTCCACATCACTGTGAACAACCGTGTTGCATGGATACGGCATTATGCAATAACGACAACGAAATTGCGCGCTAACCGACGTGACGATGATGTGTTTGACGTTGGCGTGTTTAATAATCAACAAAGCACAAAACTTGTAGCAAATACGGTCGAATCCCGGATCAATCCACGTCTTTCTCGGTCAAAAATTAGTTGTTAAGTTACACATTTTATTAGCTCATATTAGTTAACTTAGCCGAGAGCGTTATCGTTGTTAGTAATGATCTTAAATGGCAAAAATGTAGGTTTTAGCTAAACAGTTTGGTACACGTCGGCTTTTTGGGAGGATCTGAAAATTCCACATATTTATGGTAATAATCCGTAATTACGATATTTACAACGTTAACGCGAACTTCCGACATTTCCGGTCACCAACTTCCTGTGAAATCTTGTGCTTCCTAGTTCCTGTTTTCTCGTTCTTGGCTTGGAAAATGAGAATGAAACTGAACTCTGAAAGTCGCGGATCAGCGAAGGACGTAAAACAGCAACTCACCGTCAAACGTGGAGGAGGAGCGGCGCTGCAGGCCTTTCGCAGCTAATCTGGAACTTTCCAACATCGTTCCTTGAAAATGTGACCACCGCGACTGGCGTTTTACTCACTGTGGTTGCTCCTTTATGCCGAGCGTCTCTCTCCCGTTTACCATTGCTACCACATATCATATATGTTTTAATGTGTTTATCACGTGTTACGATGCAGTAGAAATCCTCCATTAACCACCAGAGTCAGATTAGTAGCTTAGCTCCGAGTGATTATGTCCGGATCGTAGAATTATTCATAGTTACTCTACATGTGGCGTTTTTTAGCGTTTAGACTCGTCGTTTAACATGCAAAAAGATTCTTTGGACCAAACGGAGGTAAAATGTGCACAGTTATAGCCTTAAATTTGGATCAACGAGCTTCATTCACCAATATTTCCTCTATTACGTGACAGCGCTGAGCGCCCACACTGTTAGCAGATTTTTATTCCACACTCCTTCTCACCGCTGCTCCTCCTACAGTCTTTCTGCTTGGCTCCAACTCTACAACGCGTGCTCTGTAGCGGCGCGTGTCGCTTGTAGCCGTGTTGTTGATGCGTGCACTCGTTCGTGAGTTCCGTCCATTTTCCCCCTCCGTTTTTCCCCATAGATTAACATGGAGCTCACATTCCAACACTTCACTGCGTCCATAGGGTTTCTCCCTTGAAACACCTTAGCAACCACTATAATAACCCACCAACCACCTTACAGCACCATAGCAACCACCCAGTAACACCTTAGCAACCACTATAATAAACCACCAACCACCTTACAGCACCATAGCAACCACCCAGCAACACCTTAGCAACCACTATAATAAACTACCAACCACCTTACAGCACCATAGCAACCACTATAATAAACCACCAATCACCTTACAGCACCCTAGCAACCACCTGTCAACACCTGAGCAACCACCTAGCAACACCCGTGCAACCACGTATCAACATCCTCCCAACCACCTAGAAACCCCATGGGCAACCACCTAGAAACCCCTTAGCAACACTTAAGCAACCGCCTAGCAACACCTTCGCAACCACCTGAGCAACTACCTAGCAACACCTTAGCAACACCCATGCAAGTCTTGCTCCAAGAGAGCAATCACGTTTGCATTTTCTTGTGGAAACCGTCTGTAGTTGTATTGTTTGTTCTTAAGAAAGTTAAGATGTAACAATAGTACAATATGTTACAAGTGCAGAATTGAGGACAACTAATAAGCTAATGTTTTGCACAAACAGCAATGCAATAAAATGTGTTTGCTCTTCAGTCACACCTCAAGTAAGAACACATTGGTGAATGTCAACTTCCTGTAGAAAACTGTGTTGATTTTCTTCTTAAGAATGGTTGGTGAATAAAGCCCAGTGATTCCCAGTAGAGCACGCTTCAAGATTCCAAATTCGAGGTTATAATAAAAAAATAAATATATAATAATAATAGTAATAAGTGTGCATAGTGTGCTCTCCTGTTCTAGAAAGTCCATGAAGAGACTGAAAGAGCGCATCACTGGCATCACATGTACCACTCGCTCACTAAAGCAATGAAGAGTAATAACTGTTTATTATGCATCATCACACATAAGGAAGTGTGTGTGTGTGTGGAATAAAAGCTGGGGAATAAGAGATGGATGAAGCTGCTTGAGCTGTAGCAGTGTAACTGTAGCATCACCACCTGTAGACACATTTGTAAAAGTGTAAATATGAGAGTTTTTATGTATAGACAACATTGTACACTCATATACAGTATATATACATATATCTATAGGGAATGCAACACAATGCCTGAATAAACTTATTAGAAACTGGCGTTTGCTGTGTGAGAACGTGAATGTTGTGTTGGGTTTAAACATTGCTATTAGCGATGCACGATATGGGAATTATGGCCGATAACTGAAGCAGGCAGAGTTGAGCGTAAAGACACCACATTTCCTTAAGATAAAAGATTATGACTTCACTATATGTGACCCCGCCTGTGAAAACCCGGCTAAAATCGCCGAATCTAATTATGAAATAAAGAGCGTCAAAGTAGTCATAGCGAGAAAAATGACAACAATATGCCATATGAGTTTATTGCAGTAAATGATAGATTATGTACTGAGGTTTTCGGATGTAATGTTTGAAATGTAATTTCTAACAGGATAAATAGCGAAATTCGTGATTTTATTCACCTTACGTTTCCATTTTCCACCGGAAAATACCGCAGGTTGGCTTCGTAAACATTGCTTTTCTAACGTCTTTGGGATTACTTTATGTGCAAAAACAACTGGTGATTTGGGTGTTATTCTGTTTATTAACTACTGTTCTATCATTATAAAGTGCATACAGACATTAAGATCAATGTGTATCCGCGGCAGGTAAAGAGGAGGTAGAAAAATGGCGACTTTAGCCGGGTGCCGCTTTCTGTGTGTGTTGCTTTGTGTCACTGTGTCCACATCAGAAACACTGCTTTGTTTTCGGTAGATGAACGTTTTGTCAATCTAACCAGGCTGTTTCATCCACATTTTATGCTTGGTATCTCTCCAAAAAAAAGACTTTGACGCTAACTCTGAGGTAATTCAGAGGTAATTTTTTTTCCATCCCCCATGGCGGCGCCAATAAGCAAGGAACAGAAGGTAGCCGAGTGTTTAAACATGCTTTTTCGTGTTGATATGCATGCTTTTTCACCATGCATATCATAATAAATAGACCCATTTTCCAAAAGTATCAGAATTTTTCCATAAATGTGTCATATATCACTTGAAACGGGAGAATGTAAGCTTTAATTTGGAATATGACACACAGTCAGGATAATTATGGTTCAAAGATGCATCAGTGTTGAAAATATGTGTTTTTACATTGAAATTTCTCAAAAACCTGTTTTTCTGAGTCTGTAATTTGCCAAATCTTTGACCTTACTTGGTCAGTATTAAAGATATCAGGGTGAAATTTTCAGAAAGCGTTCTTTAAATAATATAGAATTATTTTATGTATAAAACAGAGAGTTGTCAAAAAAATGACTTTAGCTGGGTTATCATAGGCAGGGTCACATATATATATATATATACAGTACAGGTCAGCTGATATGATGTCGTCGTGCCTCCCTAATTATTACACACTGGTTAACACCAGTTATACTGCTTTATATGTGCAGTACACTGGGCTTGGGTAGCAGGGTTGGAAAGCACGGACGGCATGCTGGTGCAGTGGTTAGAACCAGGGTTCGGAGGTCGTGGGGTGGATCCCCGGGTGGGCCGTGTGCGGGGTCTCCCCATGTTGGTGTGTACAGTATGTGAGTGTGTTTGTGTAAGTGAGTGTTGCCGTGCTGTGTGTGTTGGTTCACACCTCGTGGGATACATTCCAGTCTGAGTTAGGGAGCGTTGACTGCGTGAGCAGAAAGTTGCCGGCTCAAATGAAAACCCTGTATATAAAGGACATGATCCAGTAACGTAGCGTCAGAGGTTGTGGAGAGGCGAGCTGGAGGCCTTTCACGCCAAACCTGGAAGTTTCCGTCATCGCCATGTGAAAACTCAACTGAACAGCAGCTTGTCTGGATGAGGAACACAATGTGGGCCGATCTGGTGAACTGAGTGGGAAGTTAAGGCAGATAAAACTACAGTGTTGAAAATATTGACATTTCTGATCTTAAGTGAAAGAAAAGCTCTTCAACCTTCATCTGCCGAGCTTTCATAGTGAAGATGATTGTGTCGGTCTTCTTAAACGGCTGTTTGAGTTGACCTACTGCTCTCAGATCTGACCAGGAGCACGTGAAATGAGCCCTGCTTTATCCTGCTGTTTAAACTGAGGATGTGTCTGTGTTCTCCCTGAAACCTCCTGCTCTCTGCTGTCAAACACGGAGTTCACACCTCTGTCCCTCATCCTACACTCCCATCACGTCCGTGTTTTAATAACTCAATCCCTTTAACGTACAGAAACCACACACTTACCATCAGAATCAGAAGACCTTCAACTCAACAGATATTATATTGATCCAAAACATGGCACGACACCGATACGATACTGATATTGTAAATATATGATAGCACACGATACAGTCTTTTCAAAACAGAAAATAATGTCTAAATACGTGACTGAGATGATTCTGTTCTGTTTGAGGAAATACTTATTAAATCCTGTTTAAAACTAGGGTTAATTTTGTTGTCCATTTTTTAATTTAGTCTTAGTCTTGTGTCAAAGTTCCTCATTAGTCTTAGTCACATTTAGTCATTCACATATCAGTTTTTGTTAGTCATGCTTTAGTCGACTAAAAGTCTCAACATTTTAGTCTAGTTTTAGTCAAATGAAAACTCAAGGTATTTTAGTCAAGTTTTCATTAAAACATTTTAGTCTTTTTTATTTCAGAGATGATTTTTGTATCATTCCAGTTGAATTGTGTTCCACATAGAGCTGAAACGATTAACTCGAATAACTCAAATAATTCAATTACAAAAAATGCTCGAGGCAATTTTATTAGAATCGAAGCTCGAAGTCATTTAAATGGCTACAGCATGAACCGCTTGTGTTTCACAGACGCTTAATTAATGACGCACAGTATTTTCAGTGGCGTGATCAAGGCGAGAATAGATCCCTCTGTGTGTGAACGTATTTGAGAGATATTCCGTGCACAAAAACAGAAGTAAATGCGTAAAAACTCATGACATTTTTTGCGATGTAAACACGCACGCTGTTTGTAAGCGCCATTACTCGCTAAAACGCTCCGTTTCCGTCAAAACGTCCCCTTTATTACAGACAAAATGCATATTTTATCTGATAAATAACCACAACAACCAGTGTTCCACTAACAATACAGACATTTACTGAGATTTTACCATTGATTTTTTCATAGTTCATTCTGGAACGCGCTGAACCCTCTATTGTGACGCGGCTCTGCGCAAGTAGTTGCATGTAGTTTTGCGGCCGGAGGGGCACAGGAACACGATGTAGACGAACTGCTGGCACAAACACATGACAGGGGTCTGGTGGTCTCTTGTGTAGACGAAATCGAGGAGGGACTTTTTGTTTCGTTTTTATTTCATGCAAAACCTTTTAGTCTGGTTTTTATTCGTAAACAGTAAGGCACATTAACACAGTCTTAGTCAGTATTTTTAGAACGTTGGTGCAGTCTCGTCATCGTCTCGTCATCGTCGTGGGAAAGAGGGTCATTGACCAACACATTTCATCTCGTCTCGTCTGACCAAATTAACACTATTTAAAACAATGTAATAACTCCACACCCGCATGTAAATGCTTATGATTTATTATTAAAATTACATCTCAAACATGATTGGTTTAAACACAGTTGTGTCATTTAGTGACGCTCCCTAATCCTGCGGTGCTAAAACCACGTCCACTCATTTACACATCGGCCCCACCGATACCCGGTCCAGCTGTTTGAGTCGTTATCGGACGTATCCCTAATCATACCTGTACAACCCAGGAAATTACAGAGCGCAGGCAGGAGGAAAAAGCAGAGTTTATTGCGTTAACTTTCAAACTGAAAGCAGTGAAGATCAAATGAAAAACCCAGAGCAGGAGCGGTACGTACGGAGAACTGAGAAGACTACTGAGCATAAAGGACAGAGGTAGTGAAATCCCAATCCCTTTACAAGAGCAGCAGCAGCACGGTGATGTGATCACACACACACACTGCAGGACAGCAGCAGGAGCTGAAGCTGAGCTCTACAGTGACGCGCTCCATCATGAAGGAAACGCAACCGACGGGCTTTCTGCTGAGGCGTCCGTGTTGTTGGCTGAAGGAAATGTGTTCGAGCTGTTCCTTCACAGATGGGTCAAACGCAGACGTCACATTTGCTTTGCTGAATAAAAGATATCGTCCACTCCCCGGTAGGTCAGACGCCGTACTGGCTGAACGATCTGATTTCAGGTCAGCTGATTGTTGAGACCGTGAAGGTTTGTAATGCGGTCCAAAAAAGTCCAATCAGATCAACAGCAAGCGGCTTGGACAGTCTGACAGCGTGTTGAGTCAGAGAGACCTCAAGATTGTCCAGTTCAAGCTTCTCAACACCTCTCTCAGATCAGAGGAGACGTCCAGTAAAAACCGTGTTGGTGCTGGTGCTCCACAAACGTATCAAATCACACGTATCAAAAGAGAGAGGCTTTTAGAAAAGATCATTACAAACTGCATCATCATCATCATCATCATCATAATAAAAAGTAGAGCTGCGTTCCCAAAAGAGAACACCAGTGTGATGCTTGAGTTCTGCAGCTGTGACATGAAAACTGCTGGAGCAGAAAGACTCTGATTAAACTGCGTTGAAGTGAGGGTGAAATGATGAAGGAGGGATGACGAAGACGAGTGCAGGTGAAAGCAGGTTGAGGTGTGTGTTAGTGAGGTGGTCTGAGGTATAAGAGGCATTAGAACCGTGTTGACCGTTGTGTGAAAACGACGCTTTCCCGTCCCAAAGCCCACGTGTTGTTAATGGAGAAAAGCAATGGAGAGAATAAAGGAGGAAAAAGCCGGTTAGAGAGACGTGAGGAACTGTAAAACCCTGAAGAGCAGCAGCATGCGGTAGAGCATCAAACTGAAGTTAGTGTATGGGAAAAAAGGCTCATAAAAATGGACAGAACTGATGAAAACCATGTACACACCGCTACAGAGCACACGGTGTAGAGATGAACCACGCTTCTAGCACAGAACCTGTAGGAGCGGCAGCGCCGAGAAGATCAACACGTGCCGCTCGCTGCAGAGAGGTCATTAGGTAGTAACCGTGAGGAAACGAGACGAGAGCAGGAGAGGAGAGCAGCGCCGAGTGAACAGCGGTGCACGGCACTCGTAAACGGGGAGTGATGGAGTGGAGTCTGAGGGTTTGATCAGTCCAGGACATATAATAGAATCAATTTGGCAAATACACACACCACGTGTTTCATTCAGACAGCACAACTTAGCACAAGCTCAAGTAGATTAAGGCAGAAACACACACACACACACACACACACACCGGGCCTACATCATCACTTCACAGCTCCAACACACACATCAGGATCGATACATCCTGAAACCCCGTCAACCCTCTCCATCATCATCATCATCATCATCACCACCACCCTTCTCCAACATCCCACACACTCCAGCTATAGATGAAGCATGAAGGAGCTCACCGTAGCTCTGACTCTGCATTATATAAACCCTGTGTGTGTGTGTGTGTGGAGATTCCCTTTAAAGCACAGCCACTCCACACGCTCCCTCACATCAGCAGAGCAGCTCTCAGTGCTGATCACACAAGGCAGCAGTAAAGGCTCTCTCACGTCAGCACGGGCCGCTGGGGAGGAACAACTCACACAAACCAGAAATAAACAGCACGCGAGCAAGGCGGCGTCACTCTGGAGACGTGAAGAGCGTAACATAAATAAAAAGCACATGAGGCACAGACAGAAGAAGCAGCAGCAGCAGAAGAAGAAGAGCGGTTCTCCCTGCGTTAGTCCTGACAGCTGGAGTGGGAGGAAGACGTTTCATCATCTCTCACGTGTTAATGTATCTCCTCTGAGAGGAAGAGCACTGGAGCGCTGTATTTCTGCCCACAACTTTTGGCAAACTTGATGAAATCAGCTTTCCCAGGTCTGTCACCGGTCAGATTTCAGATACATTCACACGTACAATCTGATCATTTCAACGTGCTGCCGTCTGGAAGTGGAAACCAGGCTCCGCGATCCGGCGCTGCTTTGTAAAGACGCTCCAATACAGCGGCTCGGACGTTTCTAACACAGTGCTGAGTCCAGCGCGAGCGTGAAGGCGGGGTCAGGCACGTAAAGCTGCACACCTCAATAACGTGATATTGCCCCTATGTTAGACAGTCTGGAGCTGACAGCCCGTCTTGAAGATACGCCGCTCTCTTCCCCTCGCTTTAGTAATGAGGAGATCAGGAGGAAGCTGATTACAGTTTAAATATGAATATTGAACACATCAATCAAGACGCAGTGATAATCATTCCATCATCTCAGTCCTCGGTAAGATAATCCAGCCGTGAGGTGCTGGGAGAGTTCCTCCCCTACTGCAGATCTGTACAGAATGTTGGTACATATCATTAAACACCTCGCGCTGGGAAAAGTGCACATTTTTTATCTCCTACGTCTAGTTGAGAGTTTATATATATGTATGTATGTTCTGTGTGTCTGGTCTGTAGTGTGTAGAAACTGGAGCCACGTGACCTCATCTCTCTGTGCACTCATGTAAAGTTGATCTAAGGGTGTTTTCACGTATGGTCCTCTTTAAGGGAACCCAACTCAGTCCTCCAGAAGTGCTCCAAAAAGTGGACCGGTAGAAAGGGAGCTCGGTTCTTTATGTTCGCACTGTGAGTTCGTTTGAAAGGGGACTTGGTTCTTTATGTTCACACTGTGAGTTCGTTTGAAAGGGGGCTCACTTTCTGCTCCACTTCAGCTCAGATGGGGCCTCACTCGTTTTTCTGTTCATACTTCATTCTTATGGAGCTCTCAGACCTTTACTGCTTTGCATTCTGGGTAGTTCCTCGAACAAAAACTGTGGAAGCGAACCAGGAGCGGTTTGCGTTCAGAAGGCGCAAGTTAAACGAACCGTGCCGCGGACATAAAGCGAAGCGGACTGAGAGCACCTCCCGATGTGGTCTCAGTTGGGTTGTTTCAGAGGGGTCTGAGTTGGTTTGGTGTGTTCACATATACATAAAAAATGCTGACTAATCGATCGGAGTTCGCTTTGAGGGCTGAAACGGACCAAGTGTGAAAACACCCTCAGTAACAGTAAGACTCAACCACGTTATTGCTGATGTAAACACCATCTTCACTGTGATAAATACTACTTGACGGTGGTGCAGTGCTGTCAGGATCCTCGTCTCTACACTAAGAGCTTATGTGTTTGTATCCACCTCCGGCACTGCCACCGCCGGCTCCCTGAGCGACACCTTTAACCCCGAGTCCCTGAAATGGCTGTGGATGAGCGTGTCTGCTGAATGCTGTAGAATACTGCTCACCATGTTCAGCAGCAGCAGATCACACTCTTGTAAATCTTTAGGAACCCTAGCTATAAAAAAGGCAGTTTTAAAATTTTAAATAGAAAATCTGATGCAGAAACGTGAAGGGATTTTGCCAAAAGTTATGTGCAGAAGCACAGCTCCATTTGAAGTGGCTCTGTAGCGTAGCGGTCAGCCCGTAGATGGTCCTGAGAGACTCCTGATCAGCGTTTATACCTGACGAGGGTTTCAACAACCTAAAAATCCAGCACTCAAGAGCACGGCGTGCTGTCCCAGCGTCTTAAAACCTGTCCGCATCATCATCATCATCATCAGCGCCGTGGGCCTGGCCTCAAACCACGTACTGGTAGGCGTGAGCCTTGCCGTGGTCGGGGGCGGCGAAGGGGCTGAGCCAGGATAAGGAGAAGGGGTGTCCAAAAACCATCTTCATGTTCATCCATTTGGACCTCTTAGCCCACCTCCTCTCCTCCTTCTTCAGCTGCTCGATGCCCTGCACACACACACACACACACACACGCTCGGTCACTTCATCTACAGCTTTACACTAGTACAGCCACGTTGTGTAGCTTTACTGACTATTCTAATTCACACGTTCTTGTACTAGATCTCAGCTGGTCAACTGAACCTGAGGCTTTTATGAACAAATTCAACAGGAGCAACAGCAGGAGGAAGTGAGGGTCAGGGGTCACAACTTACAGTCTCATCCGTACAGATGGAATGGACCTGCGTCCCGAACATCACGGCGGTGAAGATGAGGAAGAGGAGGCCCTCGAAGCACAGGAGGATGAGGAGGATGACGGTGGCTGGAGGAGAGAAGGTGCTGCACTCTGGGAACAGGGGGACGGGAGGATGGAGGGATGGAGAGAGGAGGTCAGAAAGAGCTAGTGGCGTCCTGATTCAGGCGTTTACTACAAGCAGAGAGCGGTTTGCTCAACGTTGACTTGCTCCTGCAGCTTTACCGCAACAAAACACCTCAAAACACGGCAACTTTCATCAAAACGCTGAAGATAAATCAGTCTGCAACAATCTAGGCCTGTGAAATCCTGGAGGGAGTGTTTAACAGCTAAGCAGATCTACAGCACAAACCTCACTAACCAACTACGAGGGCGTTGGAGACTACAGCTGCAGTGTTGTGTCTGTGAGAAGAGAACTGCTGGAGCAGAAAGACTAGCTGCACTGAGGTGAAGGTGACAGAAGGAGGGATGATGTGAGTGAGTTATAGACGAGTGTGGCTGGAAACAGGTTGAGGTGTGTTCGGTCAGGTGGTCTGAGGGGGAATAAGAAGCGTGTTGACGGTGGCAGGATGTAACAGACGAGTGTGGGTCATGGTGGTTACAGATATGAGAAGACGAACATGGGCTCTCAAAGCGTCGTGAAGAACGCTGGGCCAGGCAGTAAAGCATCAACATCTGAGCTCCATGTTAGTCGATGGGGAGAAGGGGAGGGAGGAACGGACCGGACTCAGGGACGAGTGCACGTATCAAAAACATGTTGATGAGCAACACACGGTTTAGAGTTCCAGCAGAGCAGCTGTAGGAGGAGCAGTGGTGGAATAAAGTTCAGGCAGCAACATGTTAGTGGTCAGTGCAGTGATAAACAATACAGATACACTGTGACACAATGCGGTTCTTACTTGACCAGTCCTCCTCAAAGCAGAAAATAAAATGGAGCAGCACCATGACGAGGGCGTGGAGAGAGATCAGAGCGATGTACATCTGCAAACACACACACACACACCACAGCATTAACGTCAACAGGAGATGATCCAGCTGGATCTGCTTTACACGCTCACCTGAATCCAGTAGCAACATCTAACTGCACTACATTTGAAGAGAAAGCCACTTCCCACCCTATGTAGTGCACCAAGTCAAATAGGGTGCGTGTGACTCTCCATGTGCACTACCTAGTGTGTACAGAGCCGTTGAGCTACAACCCCGTTTGTGGCGCCAACCGTTTTTCTGCTCATTGGAGCAAATCAAAGTGTCCACACGGGCATTCAGCAGAGGCGTTCGGCCGGCTGTGCGTTCGGGTGGCGTCAAATAAACGCTGCATGCAACGTTCTCTTGGCATCAAAATCCCGACAAACGCGAGGAAAACGGCGCTATTGCGAACGCCAGTGAAACGCCAATCGAACGCAACTACAAAACGCAGCAAAAGCACGTATTCATTTACAACGTCCATGTGGAACGAGGCCTAAGTGTAGTAGTACACGGCTCGGGACACAGCCCACTTAGTGACACACAGTTTAGTAGTTTAACATGTCTCACGTGTGCCGCACAAGACCAGAGGTTTCACTGGTGAAAATTTTACCACAAAATAACACCAGACATTATAAGAGAGAAGGAGGGACCGTATAACATCCCACCTCGGACTCTGGACATGCCGGACACAAGCGCTACCTTTCACACCTACAATAAACACAGCAACAAATATCAGCTGGAAATATCAGGTGAATATATCCATCGGTCTGATGTTGACTTAACAAACAGCAGTTATCGTCGATTCCGATACCATCCTGATATCATCGTACATCCCATTCTCTCAACCTGTCATTCTATGGTCCACTTCCACACTTTTATGTATTCAATCCCACTTCTAATTAATCCCTGTATTCTTCACCAAGGACTAAGTCTAGTCTTGGAGCTAGTCTTCAAACTCTAAGCTAGTTTGGGACCAGTCTTAATCCTGGGATAAACAGGGAAATAGGTTCTGAATGTTGTAAACTGTGTCCTGGCACCAAGTTCACCACAAAGTCTTGAGGAAACAGGCCATATTGTGGTTTTACAGTGGGCTTAATTCAGCCTCGCCACCATATCAAAGGTTTCCAGTAGGGCTGGGTGTCGTTGCTGATTTCCTGAATCCATTTGATTCCGATTCACAAGGTCATGATCCGATTCAATTCTCCATTCGATTTGATTCGATGTCGATTTATTTCGAGATTTCTTTGCGTCAATACTAGTTTTGCAGATTGCTTTTGTTTTATCCAGTTCCTCTCTATCCTCGTAAGTTTTAAAAGCGAAGTGTTGCCCAACATCGGCCTTTAGGCCAGACGGTGATGTGAGCGGAGCAGCTTCAGCCATGGCTCTATTTGGTTTGGGTTTCGCCGCTCTCACGTTTTTATAGCTCTCCTTGCACGGTTGCGAGAAGCAGTGCATAGCCGCGCGAAAAGATCCATCCGCGAATTTTTGAATTGATATCGTATTTTTTGAACAAGAATCGATATTGATCGGTGAATCGATTTTTTGAACCCAGCCCTACAGTAGTTTCCACAAGACCAGGT
The DNA here is from genome assembly GCA_032718565.1 of Distichodus sexfasciatus. Classification (NCBI taxonomy): domain Eukaryota; kingdom Metazoa; phylum Chordata; class Actinopteri; order Characiformes; family Distichodontidae; genus Distichodus; species Distichodus sexfasciatus. The sequence goes on from JAVGVS010000697.1 coordinate 46,046, forward strand.
GTCTGAACAGTGTGTGTGTGTGTGTGCTGCACTTACGGTGAAGAGTACAAAGTATTTCTGGTTGTTTTCCCCCACACAGTTGTTGACCCAGGGACAGTGGTGGTCCATCTTTCTGATGCAGCGCTTACACACACTGGAGCAGGAAACACACACACACACAGAGTGAGTTAGATGATGATGCTGCATGTCCTAGTGTCTCCTTCAGAAAGAGCCCAGCTCCACTGTTCATCATGTAACCAGACCAGGTGCAACACACGTCTTACTGTCATCATTACATGGTGCAAAAGCGTTAGAGAAGCCTGAGCACACTACGGTTCTTTATTTGGTGGTAAAACCCACACTTTACAGCAGTACGTGATGATCTGGCGTCTACGTTCACTCTCCAAACACTCTGCACCCTCACACCTGGCTCTGTGGAAGGCCAAAGCTGCCACAATCCTCCTTAAAGCCACCTTACTGTACTACAGCACCGTAACAGGAGATGCTTATAAAGACACGTTCTGGAGTAAACACCGGTGTCACTACAGCACTGCTAAACACTTTTTAAACAGCATCTCAAACACTAGCACATTACAGCAGCGCATTTTAATGAACAAAACTGTGCAGCTTTACTGTCGGCTGTGTAAGAATCTAGGTGAAGTGTGGCACCTCTGGTGTTCCATGTGAGCGTGCGGAGTGTTTGGAGTAGCTGAGTGCACGCAGACAGCAGAACGTTCCACCGGATTTACAGAACATATATATTGTGATATATATGGTGTCAGAATGTGGGGTTTTGCTCATATCACACAGCCCTGTTAGCTACTGACACCTCCACTAAACACTGTAAAATGTGACCCTCCACAGCAAAACCAGTCGCTGGTCGCAGATACCTATATGGAATGAATGGGACGACATATGACTGACATATCAACATTCAAAGGAGTCGGGTTTCTCCTGTCACGCCAAGTGAGAAACGGAGAAATCTGCCGTCGAAGTTGACTATCGCCGTAGCACTCACAGACGCTTGGTGCGGTTGCGGCTACGTTTGCATTTACGCTAGCCTACGCTGCATTCACAGCCACACGGATAGCCTACCTGCGTTAGGTTAACTGAACTCGGGAGACGGAGATGGATTCAGGAGAAATATCTTCACGCTAGTCAACCAGTGGATTTAGCGTAAATATTGAAGTAGAGCGGTCAAAACACAAACTTTTAACATTCTGCTGGAATTGAATTCCTCACCTCAAGAAAGTCACGTTTTTAGGATGGAAAGGGTAAGTTTTTCAGCCAAATTTATTCACAACAGTACAGTATAGACCTTCCACTGTTTCAAAACTCCAACACTTTACCCCACGCAACATAAACACTCGTTTTTCTCGGAAACCTCTGTTGCAACAAGCGACTGGTTTTGCCGTGGAGGGTCACAAATAAACTCAACGAGATGTGACACAGTCCACTGAGCCCCACTCGTCAGAGCAGCTGAGATGACCAGGCTAGTTGTGTGTGTGTGTGTGTGTTACCTGCAGTGATGTGCTCGTTCAGGCTTGATGCTGCAGCATTTGGGACACTTGTACACCACCTGTCCTGGCTTCAGCTGCAGACTCTCGATAAACTCTTTAGTGGCATTGCCCTTAGGTACCGCCCCCTGCAGGACAACAGCAGCATGAGTGTTAGAACGTCTCCCATGGTTTAAGACTTCATTTTCAACACACACTTAAAGATGTGAGAATATTTCCAGCCTAGTCGGTGAGTGTGAGATTTCATGAGTTCCTCTATCCAGACGTGGACCCTTAACTACTAGATCTGAGCTGTAACTTGCCACACCCTGTACTTTCCTCTGACATACAGTATACTGCTGCGTCCTGAATTGTGTACTGACTGGAGAGGAACGATAAGATCACAACTACACGATAACTGCTGTTTGTTACGTCATCATCATCAGACCAATGATTATATTCACCTGATATTTCCAGCTGATATCTGCTGCTGTGTTTATTGTCGGTGTGAAAGGTAGTGCTTGTGTCCGGCATGTCCAGAGTCCGAGGTGGGATGTTATACGACCCCACCTTCTGTCTTCAAATGTCTGGTGTTATTTTGTTTAAATTCTGATCCCACAGTGGAACGTTCACTAGCAACATCTCTGATCTTTACTCAACTCTGCTGCACACGTCAAACATGTTTAACTACTAAACTGTGTGTTTGCTTCACTTAGTGAATGTGAGCTCACACATGGGCCGTGTCCCGAGCCGTGTACTACTGCACTTAATAGTATGGTAGGTAAGCTGCTCTTATCATACTCTTCTATGTGGTAGTATGCATCTCAGGAAGTAGCCGGGGTTGTAGCTCACCGGCTCTCTACACACACTCTCTAGTGCACATGGAGAGTCATACACACCCTATTTGAGTTCATACACTACATAGGGAGGGAAGTGACTTTTTCTTAAACTGTTGTGCACTACACTTGAAATGCTCCACCCTCGCTCCACTCTGCTTTCACACTTGCTTCACCTGGTGCTGTGTTAGAAATGTCAGAGTTAGGGTGTTATTTCTGTGCTAACATTCAGAGTGTGCAGTGGAACTTTTTACATGCTCGACTCGGCCTTCCTCATTTCACCACATTCACGTACCATGGTAGAATCACACGTCCCAACATTATATTTTATTAATTAGGGATGCACCGAATATTCGGCCACTGAAAAATTCCGGCCGAAAATGGCCAAAAAATGCATTTTCGGTTTCGGTCGAAGTTTTTTTTAACGCGACCGAAACAGTGATGACGCGAGCAACAACCGCAACCTGCACGTGCCAGACTGGATGTCTGCTGTGTGGGCGCATTTCGATATATGTAAGAAAGACACACGGAAATCCGTTTGTAAAGCGTGCAACGTTTCTAGAGAGGGTGCACCCACTTTGTCAACGTCGGGATTAATTTATCATATAAAATCAAAACATCCCGATCAACATGCAGAGCATGAAGCACAGAAGAGGCGAGACCCTTCGAGCACACCCACTCCGTCTGTGGCGGACGCTTTTGAAAAGGCAGGAAAGTTTTCATTTTAGTGTTTTAATACACGATTTTGTTACAGGCCTACAGAGAATGTTATTATATCTTTCAACACTTTTTAAAGCACTTGTTCTGAACGCACTTTGTTCATGCACTTCGTTCAGAATATTAAAATGCACTTGAATTCACTTGTTTCATGAGAGAAGATATTTAATTGTGTAATATTTCAGCTACCTTGCTTTTAGGCTATTCATGAGTGGGGCCAAGTAAAATATTTTATTTCAAATGTTATTTTATATTGTGCATTGTTTGAATGCAAAATCAATATTTTCATAGTTTTGTAACAGATTTATTCTTTGAACCATGAATATTAATTTATGCAATTGCAATGCTTGACTTTAGTGAGGTAAGTACACACGGTCCCAGACATAACGGCAATATTACAAAAAATTGGTCTAATAATTTCTTTCTGTGTTTCGGTTTCGGTTTTCAGCCAAGTGTTTCCTCATTTTCGGTTTCGGCCAAAAAAAATCATTTCGATGCATCCCTATTAGTAATATTTCTCTTCCCTCAAAACACGTTTAAAGGCTGTTTCTATAAGTCTCTAATTAAGAAAATGGAATTACCAATGAGAGCTCTGGGTGTAGTCACTTTAAAGGCGAGAGCCTTCTGTGCGTACTCTGCGTTCACTTTGTACGGGTTTGTTTCAGAAAGGTGGCAGATGGGTACAGAATGGAGCAGTACTGCTGGAGATCGTGGGGGCAGTATAGCTAACAGTGACTGTGCCATGTCTAGAAAGTCATGAAGAAGAAATGGTGGACCTTTTGGAAGAGCGACTGTGTGAAACGCTAAAGAATCTACATGAGGTCACTTCACTCACATGAGGGCACAGGGATGAACATGTTGTGCAGAACAGCTGGGGTGAGACTGTACGAATAGATAGATTACCTCCTCCTCCTCTACCCTCACCATCTTTGTTGCTGAAATACTGGAGAATGGGGATTCTGCCCCGCTCTCTAGTGGATCTGCTGCTTAACAGCAACAACAACCCAAATGACGTACGGCAGGATGTGGCTGGTGTCCAATCAAACGTTTGAAAACGCACATCCTTATTTTTGTATGTTACGGGAGCATTTATGTGCTGCTAACTTCAGTCATTGATCTGTTAACCTTCCCTGAATGCTTTCACTTTGCTGTGATTAAAGCTCTAACATCTGAGTATTTCAGCATCTTGACCTTTAGCAGCGCATCCCAAACCCTCTGTATTTGCTGCTTGGAATCGATATGATTTCTCAAGAGTCTTTTGGAAGTAATGACTGAATTTGGCGTGAATAAAATAAAGAATAACATCTTCAAATAACCCTGACATTGATTTGAGGTCGTACAACCCCGGCCCCAGCGTGAGTGGGTGAGTGAGCGAGCGAGGGAGACTCACCGGGTCTGTGCACATGGCCCTGTAGTGCGAGGCGAGGGCGAGGAAGGCCAGCGCGTTGAAGAGCACCCCGTTGAGCAGGCTGTACACCAGGCTCCGGGCGGGCAGCAGCATGACGAAGAGCACCACGAACTCGGCGAAGAAGACCAGCAGCCAGGTGATGACGCCGCACACCATGCCGCAGCCGTCGCGGATGAACCACATGGCGGAGGAGGACGAGGAGGAGTCGGGGCGCGGCGGGGCACACTGCTGCGGGGGCAGATACCCGGCCTGCCTCTCGATGTCCCTGCTGCGCTGAGACGCGCTCTTCTTCATCCTAATAGCACAGCGCACACAGCCTCCTCATCACCATCATCATCATCCTCATGGGGAGCTGACGGAGGGAGAGAGAGAGAGAGACGGGGTAAATCAGCAAGCATAATTAAAGGATTGCGATAATAACGGTTGGTGGTGTAATGGTAGGGTGTTCACCCCATGACCAGAAGGTTGCAGGTTCGAATCCAGGGCCGGTAAAGTTACCACTGAGGTACTCATGAGCAAGGTACCGTCCCCGAGCACTGCTCCCTGGGCGCTTGTTAGCTGCCCACTGCTCCTTCACGGATGGGTCAAATGCAGAGGTCACATTTGGTTGTGGTGCACTGTGCGCTGTGCTGTGTTCACAATGACAATCACTCACTTTCACTGAACAATGGAATGAGAAATTCTTGATATGATAAAGAAGGTGGGAAGAGAGGGAGAGAGACTTACGAGTGTCCCAACTAACGAGTTTTTTCGAGATACGAGGGTCTCTCGGCCGTTTTTTGCTTTGATTTGAGAGCTAAAATTCAGGTTACAAGCCAGCTTCAGATACCCCACCGCTAGGGGAACTGACAACGGAGGAGCTAAAGGAGCTACAGACGCAGCAGCAGCACACAGAGGTTTAGCAGGAACTGGGTGACGCGGAGGAGGTTATCTCTGAGATAAAGGAAATGTTAGGAATGTGGGAGAAACTTTCAGACATTATTCAACAGAAACACCCAGAAAAAGTTGCAACTGGGGGTGCAACGGCATTATTTAAGGACACTAACTCATTTCAGAAACATGCTGAAAGAGAGGATCAAACAGACCACACTAGACAGGCTTTTATCCAAAAACCCCTGCAGATGAAAGGGAGGAAAGCGTGGCCAAACGGGCAGAAATCAGCCAATAAGATTCAGTTATTCAGCTCAGCCTTTCTCCTCCACCTTCGTCAGCATCTTCAAGTCGTCTGATCTCCACAGCAAATGCTGTACATTATACTGAACAAACCCAGTTTATTGCAGGACATTCTATTGTGTTTTTATACAAAATTCATTATTTATAAGCATATTTTTCTCATTTAAAAATATGCAACAAAAAAATGTTGTGTTTTCTGTGGGGTCGTGAACGGATTAATGGCATTTCAATTCATTTCAACAGAGAAAACTGATTTTACATACAAGTAATTTGAGTTACGAGCTCCGTCACGGTCGGTGGTGGAATGTAACAAAGTATTTGTACTTCATTACAGTACTTAAGTCAATTTTTACGTATCTGTACTTAACTTAAGTAAAAATAATAATGCATACTTTTTATTTTACTCCATTACATTTTGCGGCAATTATCTGTACTTTCTACTCCACTACATTTCTACAATTTATTCCGTTAATCGTTACACTTTATGAACATAATTTCCTCAAAATCTTGCATGAAAGAATAGTTAGCCTACTGACTGCATTCTGGCGTTGTTTGCCATGGCCAACCAATCTGGTGGCTTTATTAGCTCCAGTGATGGCAGAGCGCGCGTCTAGTAGCAGCACAAGCAGGTAGAGTGGCTTGATTTCAAGAAGACGAGACATTCAACAGTCATTCAACAGACATTCAACAGTATTGCAGAGTGCACGCACAATAAGCACAGCAAACTTTCCAATACACACACACGAGCTATGATATCGGTAGAGGCACAAGTCAGTATATCTACATTCTTTTACAAAATGCCACAGCCCAGACGTTGACACAACCCACTGCGTGAGGACCTATTTTGCAGGATATCTGTACTTTTATTTAAGTACTGAACTTCAGTACTTCCTCCACCGCTGGTCACAGAATGAGTTAAACCCGTAAGTCAAGGCACCACTGTACTATTATATTTTTTTACATGCACACATTAGGAGTGGGCATTGGCAAGGACCTCACCATACGATGCGTGTCACGACACATGGGTCACCATATGATTATATCACCATGTATTGTGATATTCTACAGTGTTGAGGAGTAACGGAATACGTGTACCGGTGTTACGTATTTAGAATACAAAATATGAGTAACTGTATTCCGTTACAGTTCCGTTTAAATGGGTGATAATTAGAATACAGTTACTTTGTTGAAATAAATGGATTACACGGCGGTCTTTTCCTGTTTCATATGTTAGGCTATCCCCTCTCTATCCCCTCTCTATCCCCTCTCTAATTTTGGTAATTCCACGCATTGCCGGAAACCCAAACAAAACACGCAATAAGAGGCTCTAATGTAAGCGTCCTGTTAATGTTGGTGGTCAGTTACACAATGGACCCGGAGCAGCACAACAGAGCCAGCAGTGCCCGGGCAGGAATGCATTTCTTACTCGCAAATTTCATCTTTGCTCCTCTACAGTAAATATATTGTCTATTCAGGGAGATTTGGGCTTAACAGCCAATTGTTAGAGAAAAACAAACAAGAATTTGCAGGATGTGATTGCTATGTTCATGTAGTTGTAAAAAGCATGACGATGTATTAAATAATCCAAAGTATTCAGAATACGTTACTCACATTGAGTAATTTAACGGAATACGTTACAAACTACATTTTGGGGCATGTATTCTGTCATCTGTAGTGGAATACATTTTAAAAGTAACCTTCCCAACACTGAGTACAGTTGAGTGAACATGTAGAAACAGAGCTGAGATGCAAGTTCCTGTGAGTGATCTGGGTGGTCTTAATCAGTCACATTACATTGATGATTCAGCCACAACACCACAACTCAGAAGTGAACTTTAACTTGATAGTTTCTGCATTTTAACACACTGAACTAGTGGACACCAAACCGCTCAGATAGAGACCACATGTATATATATATGAGATGACCATCAGGTCCAATCTGACTTTACCCTCAGCACCGTCAGTTCCAGCAGCAGTTCGAACCTCTCTAAACCGTCAGTCAGTACTTATTCCTCAGCCTCCCTGTGTGTGGATATTTAATGAATTATAAATGACTTCTCACATATTTATAACATGTTTATTCCATATTTATACCTCACCTGGGTGCGTAGCAGTGCGCCTCGACACTCGCTTCCCCCTCACACAGCAAACACAGCACCTTCTGACTGATAAAACACCAACTTTACTACTTACTTTACTACAGTTCCGTACTGTGAGCAGCAACGGTGGAGCAGGAGGGATAAAGTTACCAGAAGCCTGTGTGGAAACTGGGTTTACTGTTCAAATCCCGCTGCTCGTCCTGACTACACCGTCATCAAGACACAAATAAAAGCCGGAAGCACCTCCGCTCCCTGCCGCGTCCCAATCCGCACACTCGCCTACTAACGGGTATGTCAGTATGTCGCAATACGGACAGGCGGAGCTCTACATACTAGTTTAGGATACTAGCGTGCTGATTGGGACACAGCCGTGTGTGGCGCCGACGTGAAGTCACCCAAGAATCTGCTGTTCCCTGTTACCACGCGATATCACAATAAAAGACCACGCCTCGCTCGGGTTTCACAACGGCCACATGACTACCGGTCCGATCCGATACCGAGTAAATACAGGGCCAGAATCGATACCGATACTAGGGCTGGGCGATACGACATTAAAATAATATAGCGATATCACGATAAAAGACCACGCCTCGCTCGGGTTTCACAACGGCCACATGACTACCGGTCCGATCCGATACCGAGTAAATACAGGGCCAGAATCGATACCGATACCGATACTTTATTTTGATTAGGCAAGTCAAGTTTATTTATAGAGGACATTATCATACACAGGGGTCATTCAATGTGCTTACAGAAACAGGATGAAATTTGTTCAAATTAAAGATTAAAAAAAGGAATAAAAATAAAGATAAAGTAGAAATAAAACAATTAAAAGCTCTATAAAAATGATTTAAAAATCAGGCACAATTAGATTTTAAAATATTGCAACAGGTCAGCACTCAAGTGTGGGAAAAGCAACTGAGAAAAGTGTAGTTTTTAGCATCTGTTTAAAACAGTTGGGGCAGATCTGATATTACTGGGCAGTTGGTTCCAGCACTGGGCAGCGTAGTGGCAAAACGCCATTTCACCGTGTTTAGTTTCAGTTCTTTTCACCACCAGCTGTTCTGATCCTGCAGATCTTAGGGACCTACCAGGATTATACACATCAAACATATCAGAGATGTAACCAGGGCCCAACCCGTTTAGTGACTTGTACAGAATTAGTAGTGTTTTGAAGTCAATTCTGTACTGAACTGGAAGCCAGTGCAGGGAGCTGAGAATTGGCGTGATGTGATCTCTTTTCTTAGTTCTGGTTAGAACTCCGGCAGCTGCATTTTGACTGAGCTGGAGCTGTCTAACGGACTTTTTAGGAATCCCGGTGAGAAGAGCATTACAGTAATCAACCCTGCAGGAGATAAAGGCATGTATACGTTTTTCAAGGTCTTGACGGGACACAAAATCTCTGACTTTAGCTATGTTTTTAAGATGCCAGAATGCTGACTTCGATATCGATTTAATATGTTCACTGAAGTCAAGATCAAGATTAAGGTGTATGCATCATCAAATTGTTAAATCTGAATTCATTTTCATTACCTTTAAGTGTTTTTGTGATTTCTTTATTAATTAGTTAAAACCCAGGACAGAATTTGGGCAAGTTTATAAGTAAAATACTTTATTATGAAACAACACAAGTAACACAAAAGGTCTTTTTCTTAAATAAAGTGCACAAATTTTCACTCGAGAACTGGCTTTGAAAAAAGAGTAAAAAATAAAAATAAAAACAATTAGTGAAAATACAATAAACAAAGTACAATAAAAAATACAACAAATGAGGTGTAAACAATTCCAAAGAAATATTCATTCATCTTGGCTGGAAAAGAAAGCCACACGGCATTCATAATTTCTTACGCTCCATCATGTGTGTGTGCTTGTGTTAGCCTGCTTGCTCGCCTGCCACTGCTGAGTCACGTGACGGTGCAACATCAAAACACAAGTGGGGGAGGAGGAGGAGAAATACCTGCTTCACGCTGTGACGGCCAGAAGCAGCACTTGAGAGCAGGGGCGCTTACACAGACGGCCGCAGTGCATACAGGAGACAATTTAAACTAAAGTATTGATCAGTACCAACGTTATTGTCGATACTTGGATCGATCTGCCCACCACTAACACTGACCCATCAACACAGAACAGGGGAGGAGTAGCATTTGTCCTTATGCTTGAAGTAGCTGTACCGTGCAACTTGGCAGCTGAGCGCTCCAGTACTAATGTATCCAAAGAAAAATATCATATAAATATACTTACAGAGGACAATTTCAAGATAGTTTTAAGAGCAGCATTTTAACATGTCATAAGAATCCTCTTTTGCTGTCTATTAAAGGAGTCATCACACAGCAACAGAAGGCCTGGACATGTATGCAACCCCCCCCCCCTCATTTTTTACTAGAACAAATATGTAAGTTTTGTTTTGCTTATATTTATAATTATAGTTTATCTTTTTATTTGATTTTATTTGTTGTTATGATTATTATGATTGTGGTGATTTTTCATTAGCAGATATTTGTATGGTGTCCCTTTTTTAATTAACTGAAAATAATTTACATACAAAGTCAGAAAATATTATACAACAATGAACAGTACCAGAGATGTCTTCATATAATATTTTGACAATGCCAAAATATCTTACCACCTATACATCCATCAACCTGAAATACACAAATAAATAAAAATCAATACACACATGCTTAACTAAAATACAAGAAATAAATGACTCATGCTCAAATAACTCATTGTAAGATTTTTAAAATCTTTGGGGTTTCTTAATTTTTATCAAGGAAAGTGACTTAATTACATTTTAATTCAATGAAGAAGACAGAAAATAAGAGCAAACAACCTGCAAATTGTGAATGAAACCTGTGAATGAAAAACATTCCAAATTACAACAAGAAAATAAACTACATCACATGATGCCCTACTGTTGTGATTACAGCAGTAACAAATTATATCTTTAAGGGTAGGGACATCAATACATTAAGAAGCTTATATATGAGCATATAAGCCAGACAAAATGTCCTAATCAGCGTTTCATCCACCAGGCTACAGAAGGTACAGGTGCTGTCTATGTCTACACATTTGACCATATAAAAGTTAACTGGGCATATCTTGTGGGAGATATTTTGTGGGAGTCTTTAACTTTATTGGAGATACAACATTTATGAGCCAGGCCTTCCTCCAATTAATGTTCTCCAAATGGGAATTCCAGAGAAATTTCCCTCTAGGGATTAGTTTCTATAGTGTAAAGTTTGGCAGATTTGTTTATTCATACATTCATAATCATATGTTGCTACACCATTTATATAAAGACTTGGATAGACAACAGATGTTTGCCCTGCATTAAAACTTATATGATTCGTCATATTATATGAGTCGGGCCCGTTGGAATAGATTTAACCCCAAGCATGTGGTCACATCACATCCGGTCAGGGCTTTTTAGGGATGAAGTTATTTTACTCACAATTTTCTCTAAAAAAACATTTGTATCATGCATTTCTTTCTTTACAGACATCGAGTTCATACATTTCTTCCCTGCAAATTAGCCTTTTCAGTTGTCGTGTTGTCATGTACAGATTACTACGGAACATCACTACCAGTAATGAAATTCTTCCACTCAGAGACCACTCAAATTATGCACAATTAATTGACATTTAACTAACATTGACGTTAGAATGAAAATTTAATTTCCATAAAGAATTTAGCATTTACAAATACTTATAAAGTATCAGCACAGCAAGAGGGTGAAGTAAATGTACAAATACAGATCAGAATAAACGGTGTCACTTTAAAACAGAAATACATTATTTTTACAGCGTTTATTTAATTAGCAGTGAAACTGTGTACTGTAACAAACAGCTGTACATTTACAGTGATTTCCGTAAAGGGTGGAACACTGTCAGTCTGCCACGTCAAAGCCAGTGGGCGGGACTAATGCTGATCTACTTAAGGTGATTGGCTGTGTCTTTAGAGACATGACGTTTAGCCAATCACCTTGAGCAGATTAGTGTTAGTCCCGCCCACTGACTTTAATAGGCCAGAAGGACAGATCAAATGTGTTCATGATGTGCTGAAAGTGCACAAATTACATTTAATTAAGTAATAAAGTTTCCCCCATTTTAAATAATTCATGACACATTTAATTAAGGATTTTTTATTGCCAATTATATGTAATGAATTCCTTCTTTCATGAAACCCTTATCGTTTAATTATTTATTGTCTTTTGTTTAATTTGCCACTCTTGACTCGCGATAAAGCCGTCACGATGAGGTCAAAGTCAAAAAGTCAGTCAAAGTAAACTCTACTATAAACACGTCGTGGGTTCAGTTTGTGCAACCTAAGAACAGATAAAGCACATAGACTAGGCGTATACAAATAAGGCAGATAGAGTGAGCACAAATACATCGAGTATAAAATATAAAGGCAGTAAACTGGAGTCATGAGGCAGCTGTGAGCGGCGCTATGGGACTTTTATTATGACAGGCCAGCGCTCCGCCGCCATCTTGTGTGTAACTCTGGTTACTGTGTGAGCTTTCGCCGGGTTTTTCCTCGATTGGTAGAGCAACATGTCGACACAGGAGAAGATGCAGGAGGTGAGAACACACACACACACACACACACACACACACACACACACACACACACACACACACACACACACACACACACACCATCAAGTCACAGTCACAACCTTCATGAACACAGGAAGAGACGGAGCTCTGCAGCGCCCAGAGACAGACAAAGATGAGGCGGGTGTACGAGTGTGTGTGTGTGTGTGTGTGTTTGTGTGTGTTTATGTGTTTATGTTTATGTTTATTTGTGTGTGTGTGTGTGTGAGAGAGAGAGAGAGAGAGAGACGGGGAGTAAATGTGTGGATGTGCGAGAGAGCAGTGTGTGTGTGTGTGTAAGAGAGCGCAAAGGATGAGGTGTGTGTGTGTGTGTGTGTGTGTGTGTGTGTGTGTGTGTGTGTAAGAGAGACGGGGAGTAAGTGTGTGGATGTGCGAGAGAGGAGTGTGTGTGTGTGTGTGTGTGTTTGAGAGGGAGTATGTGTGTTGATGTGAGAGAGAGGTGTGTGTGTGTGTGTGTGTTATTGTGTCTGAGAGAGTGTGTGAAAGTGTGTTATATTATGTATCATATTGAGAGAGTATATATGTGTGTGTGTTTGAGAGGGAGTATGTGTGTGGATGTGTGAGAGAGGTGTGTGTGTGTGTGTGTGTGTGTGTTTGTGTGTTTGAGAGGGAGTATGTGTGTGGATGTGTGAGAGAGGTGTGTGTTTGTGTTATTGTGTCTGAGAGAGTGTGTGAAACTGCGTTATATTATGTATCATTTTGAGAGAGTATATACTGTATGTATATATATATATATGCGTATGTAGGGGTGTGAGGATACACTCAGCTCATGAGACGAGACGATGCTGGTTTCAGAACGATCTGAGATGAGATGATATTTGAAGCAGTGATGATAGTAACAGTTACACTTAAATATTGCTGTAAAATATAACACTACTGATCTCACTCACTGTTACTCTCTCTCTCTCTCTCTCTCTCTCTCTGTGTGATGTGATATCCCGATGCACCCCATCAGTGTCCTACGTGATGTCACATGGCACACAGCTTGAGCAGCATGCTCACTACCGGGATGCTCTGTTTAACTAGAGTTGTGATGCTGCAGCCAGAGTTTCCCACGCCACTGCTCTAAACCCCGATCTAATTGATTACGTTCACTCTCCTCGTCCGTGCAGAAGGGACCACACCTGCACTGTGACGCTTCCCTTACGTGATTCATTAGTAACACGACTACATTCCAGTAATATCAGGCTGGTCATAAATGACAGTAACACCTTTGAACCCCAGATTTACTGCTGCTTCATTAGAAACCACAAACCCAGTGAGACAGTGAAGGAGTGTGTAGAGTAGCAGCTGTGTCCTACAGAGTGTACGTCTAGTCATGATGCTGCAGCACACCACCCTCCACCGCAGTAAACTACACAGCTAAACACCCAGCACACATCTGCAGAGAGAGAGATGGAGCACAGGAGTGTGTGTGAGTGTGTGTTGAAAAACAAGCAGTCTGACTCTGCTGATTTCACCTGAACGTGTGTGTGTGAGAGAGATTTGGCACTACTGAGTTTTGCTTTAAGATAGAAAGATAGAAAGTGTAACTGTTGGGATCTGTTTAACGTGTGTGTGTGTGTCTGCAGGCATGTGAAGGTGGAGCTGCACATTCCAGACCAGCAGGTGGCGCTCTCATCTCTCATTACATCTCTAACTTGTGTTGTAAAGTGGCTGATCTGTTCTCTTACTGCCTCTCTCACTCTCTGCTCTCAATGTGTGTGTAGAATCTCCATCGCTCAAGGGGAAGGAGAGAGATGAGGATATGGAGGAGAGAGCAGCAACGTCCCATTCCACCTCCAACAAAACACTCCCGGGTAAACACACACACAGTTTGATGGAGAGATTTGGGCAGTGTGCTTGTGATTCTGCAGCACCTAGTGTCACTTGTCAGCATGTGAAAACCTCTGCTGACCTGCACCATGACGGAGAGGAGGAGGGAGAGATGGGGAGGGGAGGAGGGGAAAGACGAGTAGAAACGGAGAGGTGAATAAAGAGGTGAGATTGTGTAACTCTGCACAGCTGTGACGGTTAAAACCTCCCTCTCTCTCTCTCTCATCCACCAGCTCACACGGTGAAGCCTCTTCCTCCCTCTTCATCACCGTCTTCAGGACGAGCCAAGATGAGCGTCAGTGGACCGGGCAGCAAATCCACATCCTCCTCCTCCTCTCTCTCTGCAGCCTCCTCCTCCTCGTCCTCCTCTTCCTCCTCTTCCTCCTCCTCCTCGTCATCCTCTACACCTCCACCCAAAATCCACCGAGCTCGCAAAACCATGAACCGACCTCCACTCTCGCAGGTGAGGAGAAGCTGACCCACATAAACCGAATGTGAGGAATGAGAGCTGGGTGTACAGCAGTACGAGATGCTCTGTGTGTGTGTGTTCTCAGGTTCGCTCGGTCGGTGCTGCCGTTGCTGGAACTCCTGACAAGACGGTGCCGAGCGGCAGCAGCTCTGACGCAGACTCAGGTGTGCTTCATATTTCAACTTTACTGCGAGTTTGTGTAGCTTCTCATGGTCCAGCACACGGCAGGTGTGAGTGCTTGAGTCAGGGTCAACTGGACCTCCGTTCAGTTCAGGTTCTGAAATCCGTTCACCTTTTAGAACGGCACTGGGCTCGTCAGTGTCACGTCTCTCTTGTTAGCCAATCAGAATTGAGGAAGGGGCGGGACACACACAGTCAAGAACCCAGCGACAACGTCGGCGGCGTATCTGGAGCAGCTAACGAGCCGAAACGCTGCCGCTGACGCCCAGACGCCATTTCTCTCCAGTGTAAAGATAATCTTGTCGGCTTATCTACCGCTCTCAAAGCAACACGTTACAATGTTTACATGAAATGTGAACCAACGCGGACTGGTGCTTCTTTTGTAACTTAGCAAACAGTACGCATGAGAAGATCTCCCGAGCTGAATCAAGACCAGGGTCATTAGGGTCACACAAACCACATGATCTATCAAGGTGTGGGTCATCTGGGTCACCTGAGCCAAGCTGTGAATCAAGACGAGGGTCATTAAGACCACCTGAAGCAAATTATAAATCATAGTTTATTGTTTTATTTGGATCCCCATTAGCTTCCACAAAAGTGGTTGCTAATCTTCACTGGGGTCCATAAAATCAAAATACAGAATACAATATATCAATGCAAAAATTAAAATTCATAAATCCACTATAACTATAAATACAGCAACATCACAGCTGTCATAAAGACACATTTATACAAACAATGCACAATGACCAAAAAACATTTCATTACTCGTACAATTACAAAGGTAAAAAAAACAAAACAAAAAATAAATAAATAGTACTTTCACTCCAATAATCTCTCTTTTATAATTTTCTTAAAAGAAGAGTGACTTTGAATTTCCCTGACACTGGATGGGAGTAAATTCCACTCTATGGCCCCTCTGTATATGATAGTTTTCTTCATAAAGTTACGTCTTGGGCTTAGAATTATAACCATACTGTTACGAACTCGGCGTGTCACATAGGGCTGGGCGATATATCGAGTTTTTAACATATATTGATATATTTTCATACGAGATATAGGATTGCACAATATCGTTTATATCGATATAGTTTATTTTAAAATTATACTAAGCCGCAAGCGCAAATGTGAAACTCGAAAGCACAAAATTAACAGTCGAGTGCGTGGTTGTGATAATATTGCGTGAAAACTATATTTTTCCTCCCTCGAAAGTCTCTTTTCCTCTCGATGTGTTAAATGGCCTCACGTGCAAAGTAGATTACCGAAGATGACGGAGGAAGAGGAACAGCGGCAGGTAGGTTAAACCAAGTTATAGTTTATCGACCTTATAATAATAATTTAATAGTTAGGTCTTACACGTTTAATAAGCACGCAATCAATGACTCCCCTTGCCCACTTGTCTGTCCCCAAACTGCCCAAACCAGCCCCTTTCAAACCGCGCGCGAAAAAATCTCACAAGAAAAAAATCTGCTCGTCGGTAATCTACTTTGCGCGCGAGGCCATTTAACACATTGAGAGGAAAAAAGTCATTCGCGAGAGGAAAAATACAGCTTGCGCGCAATATTATCACAACCGCGCACTCGATTCTTCATTTTGTGCTCTCGAGTTTTACATTTGTGCTCGCGTCTTTGAAATTTACGCCCGCGAATTTTTTGCGCGAGCCATTTTGCGCGCTCTAGCTTTGGCATTGATGTGACGCCGTACAGGTAGGCACTGTTATGAAAAAATAACATCACTGCTGTAAAGGAAAATAACAAATAAAATAAATTTCCCATCCCTTGCTGCCACTGTGGGGGAAAAATCCCTACCGTCCCATGAACTCAACTGACAACCAACTTTTTTTTTTCTTAGGCTCTAGCTTGTTATTTACTTTCTCAATATTTGACTTGTTATTTGAGAATTGCACAGGATACACTGACCAGTTGAACAGTTTATTCAGTCAGTTTGTTGTTTTGTACAGTTATTGTAAAAGGCTTCTTTCTTTTCGTTCTTTTGGCTCTGTATCTGTTATGTTACATTTATTTTAATCAAGCATTTTTATTCAATATATATTTGGATTTGTTTTTTAATAAAAATTCTGCCTATGACAACTAGTACATGGCTTTTGACCCAGAATTGGTTTGTTATTAACTACCCAAAATAATATCGGAATATATATATCGCCATTTAACAAAGATATGGAGATATGATTTTTGATCCATATCGCCTTCCTAGATGTCACATACTTTCGTGGCAATATCCACCTAAATGATTTATCTTAAAAAAAAGTATGTGTTTTATTAGCCTGACCTTGTGCATAAACGGCAGGAAGTTATATTTTGCATTTTCCTCCTGTTAACCAGGACAATTTAGTATGCATCTCGCACTCACATTAGTGCGAAAAGGACAATGCAGGACTAATCTAGCTGCTCTGTTCTGTGCGTTGGTTTTGTGGAGTGTTTCTGGGGTGCACTACACAAACCCTTTGGGCAATAATACCAGTGAGACAAAAACAAGACTTTGGACACATTTTCCCAATAGGCTTTTGGACAATAGGCTGAACATGTTCTGGACAAGCAATACCTCTTCTGCATCATCTTACAACAATGTGGTCCAATCTGGTCTTACTTAAGATCATAAATCGTTGGAAGGTCTGATGGCCAGGGTTTACTAATTTGCTAACCTATGCTCCTTCATGGTGCCCTCAATAGCAAATTAAGTGAGTGGTGTTTGTGCTGCCTTGTCTATTACAAAATGCCATACATTTGGTTTTGGAAATGTTCAGTGCCAGTTGTTCTTTTCACCCAGTCCGCTACCATGTCTAACTCATGCCATAACTCTGCGTTCGGTGTCAGATGTTGTAGGAGGCTGCTGTGAACAATAGCATCATCATATACATTACAACACCTTTTAAAACTTGCAGAAAATCATTTTCTGAATATTGACAATAAAAGTGGGCCCAAACTGACTTCCTTGAGCTATAGCCGCATGATGTTACTGTTTTAAAAGACTACCAGTAGCTGCTGTGTCCTAATGGTAGGGTCTTTATGCTCACACAATAATATAACCTAATATCAAAATTGTAGCCTGTTGGGTCACCTGGCAGCTTCAACAAAACAAGATGAAAGCTGTGCAATTAAATAGGTGGAATTGGGTCAGTAGGGTCTACCTGGGCCAGATTAAGTATGAAAGATGTAGGCGGTCTGATTAAGCCAAGCTATGGCTGTGATCTGGGTCCACCTGGTGGTTTATTGAGTGACTGCTGCCTGCCATCAAGGGAGTGGTCAGCTGGCACATGGGTGGTGTTAAGCTTGGCGTCAGATGGTCTCATTGCTGACCCGATGTTTTTGATCAGAACTTCGATACCCAGTGCTCCTAATCCATGGCTGAGTTGTTTAGAATGGTGTGAATGAGCAGCGGTGACATCGGTGGGCGTATTAGCATTTGTACCAGCACAAGAGGGTTAGTTCATGTGAAAAGTGGGTGTGCTTCTATGTTTTAGAGCGTGGTGTGTAACGGGATAATGATCCTTTGCTGCATGACTGCTCGCTGTGTGTGTAACTGTGAAGAAGAGGAGGTAGGCAGTGATGCAGAAGCAGCAGCAGCAACAGCAGCAACAACAGCGGCGCCTCACCCAGGAAGCCAGAGAATGCAAGCAGCAGCCTGAGGTCAGTCTCACACTCCACTACCCACTCTAACACCGCACACACTTCACTACAACTGGCGTCGTCTAACCACGGCATTGCCACAACACAACTTCACGTTACTGCCTTTCCTGGCTGCTCTGCCAGGCGTGGTCCACCTGAGCGGGTTTGGATCAACGTCTTGATTAAAACCACATTGGAGGTGTAGGAACTATGAACGAATAGAGAGTTAGAAGGCGATAAGCAGTAAAGATATTGTTGTGAAATGGCTTTTCCTCGATACAGAAAAAATAGACGTAGTCGATATGAAATCGACGCACTCATTCGTCCTATTTATTTCCGAGAAATAGCCGTAATAGAAAACAAGCGCCGTGCCGAACCCGATCAGCGTGGTCGCTCACGGCGATCAGGTTGACTAGAGCAGCGAACCAGTCGTAACTGGTTGAAGAGGGTCCAGCTCCGTCAGACGCCCAAATGGCGTGGCTTCTCACATTCCTAAAGCTGTGAGCTGCAACGGCGAATGCGACGAGTATAACCAGGAGAAAGCGGCGAGATGAAATAAGAAAAAAATAGCGACATAAGAAAAGACACCTCAATGGGCAGAGATACTGTTGGAAAAGGTCTGAAGGTTACCATGATTTGGAAATATTTTGGCTCTTGAGTCTGTCACAAAACAGTATACACTACTATTACGGCATCGTACCGTGCAAGAAACTGATCATACTAGAGCTAAAACCATTATTCAAACACACAAAATAGCAATTCATTTCATAGCACTTCTGGTATGACCGCTTGTGTTCACACTGAAGGGCTGGTGATATGGATCAAATCATCTCCATATCTTTTTTGGTAAATGGCGATATATATATCTCGATATTATTTTTGGGTGAAGTAATAACAAAAAGTAATTCTGGGTCAAAGAAATACATGTACCAGCTGTCACAGGAACTTTATTAAAACAAACTAAAATATATATTGAACTAAAAGTACTTTCTGATTAAAAATAAAATGTAAATATAACAGATACAGAGCCAAAAAGAGCAGTGTGAAAGTGCTTCTCTTTTTACAATAACAAAACGACTGAATAAAATTTGTTCAACTCTGGGTCAAAGGGTGTATCCTGTGCAATTCTCCAAATAACAAGTCAAATATTGAAGAGAAGTAAATAACAAGCTAGAAACTAAGAAAAAAAAGGATTGGTTGTCGTTGAGTTCTCATGCAGAATGATGAGGGATTTTTCCCCACCATTAGCGCTGAGGGATGGGGAAATTTATTTTTATTTTGTATTTTCCTTTACAGCAGTGTGTGCACTATAACAGGTACTACCAATAAGCGTCATCAATGCCAAAACTAGGCAGCATAGGAAAATGAGCTGCATGTAAAAGAATTAAGCAAACGTCAAATTTCAAAACCTTGAGCACAAATGTAAAACTACGAGGAGCACAAAATGAAAGATCCCAGGTCTTGTGGTTGTGATAATATGTGGCGCAAGCTGTATTTTTCCTCTCCATGAATGACTTTTCCTCTCAATGTGTTAAATGACACCATGGCAAAATGGATGCCGACGAGCAGATTTTTTCTTGACTGAGATTTTTTGTGTGATTTGAAGGGCTGGTTTGGGCAGTTTGGGGACGAACAAAGTGGGCAAGAGTCGTGATTCGTGCTTGATAGCGTGTAAAGACCTAACTATTAAATGATTATTATAGATTAGATAAACTATAACTTGGTTCTTCTATACTGTTCCTCTTCTCCGCCATCTTGGTAATCTTTTTACGTGAGCCATTTAACACATGAGGAAAAAATTTTCGAGGGAGAAAAAATAAGACACTACAACAATATCACAACCACGCTTTTCGACTGTTAATTTTGTGCTGAGTTTTCACATTTAAACTGCGATTTAGTTTAATTTTACGCCGAATAAACTATATCGATATAAATATTCTTGTGTAATCTATATACGTGGCAGAAAATATATAAAATTTATTTTAAAAGCTTCGATATATTGCTAACCCTTCTGCAGATGACTTAATAATGTTTTTGAGTAAGTAGCGATCAAAGACAAGACCCGATCCTGCATATGTGAAAATGTTTGTAGAATGTTCGTACATAACAAATAAATGCATAAAACACATAAATAATTTTTCCACCGATGTAAGCCATGCTTTCTCTCTGTCATGTATAGTCACGCGGCTCGAGAGCATGAGGGATTATGGTAACTGTAGTTATCTTCCAGAAAAAGACCAAAGGTGGCTCATTTTATAGGGCAGAATTAACTAAAAAATATCCCCAAAACATCAGTATTTATTTTCGAATGATTGAATTTTTTTTTCTCAATTGTGGTAACAAAGCATGATCAGTAGGAAGAAATATAAACATTTATTTATCAAACAAATAAATCTATATTCTGAAAATGGATTTTAAAATGGACAAAAGTGTTAAGCCATAGAATGACTTATATTGACGGTGATTTGACTTATATAAGTCATATATTGATATAAACTGATGTAAAAGAAAAAATATCGAGAGATAAGATTTTCTCCATATCAGCCCAGCCCTATCCTTACAATCTTCACATCTCCTCTTCCTCTTTGTTCTGCTGTCGTGCTGAAGTATGTAGCTGCTCCAGCTCACTCGAGGCGAGGCAGGAGTATTGTGTTAGTGTTTAACTCCCATGAGGTGCTGGAGAAGGTGGAGCCTGTTGTCACCCAGCGGAGAGGAAGGAGCACTGATGTTGGTTGGCTGGAGGATTTGGGCGATGAGGCGAGCGAGAAGACTTCCACCCTGATGTACAATAACTCTTTGCCCAGAAGCGGCGTCATCTCTCAGACGGCAAGGTGCTGACACACACACACACACACACATCCTTCCATCCATCTCTCCGTCCATCTGTCTATCTATATATCTAACTATCTGTCCATCAATTCATTTATCCATCCATCCATCCATCCATCCATCTATCTATCCGTCCATCCGTCTTGCCCGTCCAGTTCATCAATCCATCCATCCATCGTCCTTCCATCCAACTATCTGTCCATCTGTCTGTCTACTCGTTCATCCATCCAAGCCATCTGCTATTTGCTGTGTTTGGCCTTATACCACCTGTTCATCCATCCGTTCATCCAAACCAGGTTCATCCACCCCTCTATCTACCTCTCCATTCATCCATCCATCCGTCCATCTGAGAACAAGATTGTACTGCAGTACAGACTGGGTGTAATCTGATAGCGTGGTGCCTTGTCGTGCTGTGCCTCTGGAGAAATTGGGTGTGTTGTTTGGTCGGATGATGGGATGATGGAGAGGAGTGTGAGGAGGAATGCAGATGGGGAAGGAGCTCCCGAGCAGTTGATTCAGTCACCAGGTGGTAGCTGCTGTAGAGTGTGTAAAGATGTGTTAGGCGAGTAGAGAGAGAGTGGCCGTCTGATCGATTGTGTGTGTGTGTGTGTGTGTGGGTTCTGCTCCATCAGCTGAATAAAGAGCTGAAAAGAAAGATGCAGGAAGTCACCATGGAAACAGTCAGGGAAGGATGGAGGGTAAACGCTGCACCAATGGCCGGAGACAGACACAGGTGTGTGTGTGTAGTTTAAAAGAAGTAGAGTTTGAAGCGGTATGTTTCAGGCTTGATGATTTATAGGAGGGTTGGTGTAGTTCAGCACATTAAACAGTAGAGATAATTGTGGTTTTGATCAGCTTTTGAGGCATTAGTGTGTTGTCTTGTTTGTTCTGCTCACTGTGCTGGAGTTTGTAGCTGGGTTGCTCCTTATCGAACCAATGCTAACAACATTAAGACAACTTAATGTGTGTAAACCTGTAACACTTCCAGTTAGTGAATCCTCCTGTAAGCATGATCAGAGTTGCCCTCATACCACGTCCTCACTGCTGTCTGAGGCACTATCGCTTTCAGGTACCCTCATTTTGCCTGCACCCGATGATTTATGGCGTTATTAATATTATTATTTGTAGATGCAACAACTCCTCCATCAAGAGGAGCTCCACCTGGCCTACACAAAGTTCCTTTAGGCTCGCTGGACATCTCCGCTGCAGACAGCCTCACACTCTCCCCTCATCCAGGTACTGTGTGTGTGTGTGTGTGTGTGTAGTGTGTGTCTCTAACCCTAGACCTATTTTGGGAACAAATGACAGACTTTACACTTCAACCATTCCCTCTTTCTCTCTCTCTCTCTCTCTCTTTCCTTGAGTGGCAGTGATAGAGATGGAGAGAAATGGAGAGTGCAGCTGTGCAGCTGGGATCTGGAGGCTCCAGCGTGGATCGCGCATCACGCGCTGCGCCAACCCCGCACCTGCATGGCGCCGACAGCATCAGCGGGCGGGTGTGCCAAATGCAATTCACCCTCCCAATGATCTGATTCTTTATGTCTGCAGCATCTGTGAAGAGAATAATTAGTGATGTCAAGGGGCTATGAGAAAAATCACTATTGGCTTCCACAGGGATTGAATCGAGTGTTAATAATCTTGTGTGTGTGTGTGTGTGTGTGTGTGTGTGCAGCTGGTTTGTGTACCAACAGCATCATGAGAGGGAGCCATGCGTCCGTCAGCAAGTGTGTCACTCTCATGAATTGCTGTATTGAAACTCATAAACTCACCACATGGTCGCTACCACTGCTGTCCCGGCTGTGAGATGCTTCTGCTGTCTGTAAGTCTCTCTCACACACACACACACACACACAGGTAGAATCCTGCTGTATGTACATGTTTGAGAGCACATGTGCAGTTTTCTTGTTGCAACACCTCATACTCTTTTAATTCAGTGTTTGTGATGGCAAGACACGGCTTTGGTTCTCGTCTCCTTCTTATTCTTCTTTTATGGCGGTCGGCGTCCCAGCTTAATGCTGCTTTACTGCCACTCTCGACTGTGGTTAACACTGACTGACCACACATTAGAGTAGCAGCTGTCGTGTATTGTAATAGCATTAGACCCAAGCATTATCCATTATTAAAGTAGTTACCAACTGTCTTAGTAATCTGTTTAGCCATTAGATGTTTACAGCCCTAGTGTTTGATTAAATGTGTGCAAAATGAAAATGTAATGTTGAATAGCTTTTTGTGATTTGATCTGAATGGAGTGTTTGTGTCATTGGTCTTTCATTGTTGAATCTTGTTATTGTTTGCTGGCTCCTGGTTTTAATTTCCATTAGATTCTGTGGGAGCCAGTTTCTAAGATTATTATCAAGGTTGCTATGGTGCTGCTAAGATGTTGCTAGGTTATTAGAGGAGTTGCCAGGGTGTTGCTAAGTGGTTTCTGGGTGGTTGCTAAGGTGTTTCTAGGTGGTTGTTAAGGTGTCATAAAGTGGTTCCTATGGTGTTGCTGGGTGGTTGCTAAGGTATCAGTAGGTGGTTGCTAGGTGTCACTAAAGGTGTTGCCAGGTGGTTGCTAGGGTGTCACTAAGGTGGTTGCTAGGGGTATGTCACTAGGTGTTTGCAGGTAGTTTGCTAGATACTTCAGGTGTTACGCTAAAGTGTTGCCAGGTGGTTGCTAGGGTGTCACTAAGGTGGTTGCTAAGGTGTTGCCAGGTGGTTGCTAAGGTGTCACTAAGATGGCTGTTACGGTGTTTGCAAATTAATACCGCCAGGTGGTTGCTAAGGTAGTTTATAGGTGATTGCACTAAGTTGTGGCTGCTACGATTGGTTCTTCTAAGGTGTTCTTCTAGGTGGTTTTCTTCAGGTGTTTGCCAGATGGATTTGCTAGGTGTCACTAAGGAGACATTTGCCAGGTGGTTGCTAAGGTGTCACTAAGGTGGTTGCTAAGGTGATTTTGAAGTTGGCTACAAGGTGTTGCTAGGTGGTTGCTAGGCTATTATAGTGATTGCTATATTGTTGCCAGGTGGTTGTTATGGTGTCACTAAGGTGGCTGCTCTGATTATTTCTATGGTATTTGCTGGGGTGGTTTGCTAAAGGTGTTGCTGGGTAGTTTTGCTAAAAGTGTCACTAAGGTGATTGCTCACGTTAGTTTAACAAGGTGTGCTAAGAAGTGTTGGTGGTTTGCTAGGGTGTCTCACTTCAGGTGGTGCTGCTAGGTGATGCTACAGGTGGTTTGCGGTGTCACTAAGGTGGCTGCTTTCTGGTGGTTTGCTAAGAGTGTTTACTTAAGCTAAAATTGTACTAAAATTTGGCTGCTAAGTGGTTGCCTAAGGTGTTGTAGCGTGGTTGCTAGATTGTCACTGGGTGATTACTCTACCCAGTGTTACTTACTAAGGTGGTTACTCGTTGGTTGCTAAGATGTTGCTGTGGTTGGTAGGGTGTCACTAAGGTGGCTGCTAAGGTGTTGCTAGGTGGTTGCCAAGGTGTTGCTAGGTGGTTGCCAAAGTGTCGCTAAGGTGTTGCCAGGTGGTTGCTAAGGTGTCACTAAGGTTGTTGCTAAGGTGTTGCCAGGTGGTTGCTAGGGTGTCATTAAGGTTGTTGCTAAGGTGTCACTAGGGTGTTGCCAGGTGGTTGCTAGGGTGTCACTAAGGTGGCTGCTACGGTAGTTTCTAGGTGTTTGCTAGGTGAATGGTGGAAGAGTGCGTGGTGATAAAGGTAAGGAGCAGACGCGTATGGGTGAAGATGGTGGTGTGTGTGTGTGTGTCTTCTTCAGGGTACGTTTTTGGAGTGTTGTCCGGACGTTCGCATCGCCCACCGTTTCCATCGCGGCTGCGTGTCGGTGTTGGGAGGGGGGCGTGGACGGGGCGGGGGCAGCGTGGGGCTGCTCTTCTGCCCCCACTGCGGAGAGGACGCGTCCGAGGCCCGCGAGGTCACCGTGCCTCCCGAAACGCCCGCGCCAGGGGCCAGTGTCGTCGCGGCGACCGCCTCCTCCTCCTCATCCTCCGCCCTGAGCATCAGCGGCGCTCCACCTCCAGTCGGGCAGAAGAGGAGCGGAGAGCCAATCAGGTAGTGGAGGCAGAGTGCTCGCTCCTCTCTCTCTCTCTTTTTATGTTATGCGTCACTCTCCTCTCTCTGTTCTCTCCATCATTTCCTTTCTTCCTTTTCTGCTCATCCTCTCATCCTCTCTGCCTCTCTCTCATTCTCTCTCTCTCTCAGTGCGAGGATGCACTGGCGCGGTGAGATGAGGAAGGGGGTGGGGCTTCAGCTGCAGCCCGCACCCGGGGTGGGCGGGGCCGAGGACGTGGTCGCCGTGGGTGACGGGGGCGTGGACAGCGTCGGCCCCTCCCTCGTCCTGCCCAACGGGAAGCCGGTCTGCCCCAGCGCACTGCTTCCAGGAGACAGCAGGGCGGCGCTGCAGAGAGCTATACTCACACAGGACACTGAGAGGTAGCACACACACACACACACACACACACACACTCTCTGAGTTGAGTCCATGTTGCGCGTGTTAACGTGTGTGTGTGTGTGTGTGTGTGTGTGTGTGGTCAGGAGGAAGAAGCTGCGGTTCCACCCACGTCAACTTTACCCAGCAGCCAAACAGGGGGAAGTGCAGAGGGTTCTGCTGATGCTCAGTACGTCACACATGCACTCAGGAGTCTGTCTTTCACCTCTCTATCCCTCTATCTCCTTATCTCTATCGCTCTCTCGATCTCTCTCCCTCTCTCTCTCTCTCTCCCCCCATCCCTCTATCTCCCTCTGTCTCTATCCCTCCCTCTATCCCTCTCTCTATCCCTCTATCTCCTTATCTCTCTCCCTTTCTCTCTCTCTCCCCCCATCCCTCTATCTCCCTCTGTCTCTAACCCTGTCTCTCTCTCTCTCTCTGTCCCTCTATCTCTCTCCATCTCTCTCTATCCCTCTATCTCCCTCTGTCTCTAACCCTCCCTCTATCTCCTTATCTCTCTCCCTTTCTCTCTCTCCCCCCCTCTATCCCTCTATCTCCCTCTGTCTCTAACCCTCCCTCTATCTCTCTCTCTATTTCTCTCTCTCTCTCTCTATTTCTCTCGCTCTATTTGTCTCCCTCTCTCTCTTTCTCCCTCGCTCTCTCTTTCTCTCCCTCTGCCCTCTCTCACTTTTTCTCTTTCTCTCCCTCTTTCGCTTCTTACTTCTTCTCTTTCTCTCTCTCTCTTCCTCCGTTTTTTTCTCTCTTTCATTTTCTTCTTCCTTTCTATCCATCCTTCCTTTGCTCTCTCTCTTCCCTTCATCCCTCTCCCTTCCCCCCACCATTCTTTCATCTTCATCCTCTTCACTCCTCTCTCGCTCTCTCTCTCTCTCCCTGTCTCTGCCTCTCCCTCCCTCTCCCTCCCTCTCCCTCTGTCTCTCTCTCTCTCTCCCTCTCCCTCTATCTCTCTTCTTTTCCTCCCTCTCTCTTTTCTCCCCCATTCTTCATCTTCATCCTCTTCACTCCTCTCTCTCTCTCTCTCTCTCTCTCTCTGTGTGTGTAGTGGAGGGGATGGATGCTGGTTATCAGTCGGACTCTCAGAACAGGCGTTGTGCTCTACATGCTGCTGCTCAGCGCGGCCTGCTGGAGATCTGCTACCTGCTCATACAGGTACGCCTTACACACAGAGGCATGCTGGGAGTTGACGTCTGTCTTCACCACACACACTCACACGCCCCCCGGCTGGTGTCTCACAGGCAGGCGCTAAGGTGGACGCCCAGGACAAGAGTCTGAGGACGCCGCTGCTGGAGGCCATCATTCACAACCATGTGGAAGTGGTGAAGTACCTGATCCAGAGCGGAGCCTGCGTCTACCACGTGGTGAGCACACACACACACACACGCACCAAGGGCCAGTCTAAGACCAAGCCTAGTCCTGGACTACTGTTGACTGAGGCCTGGAACATGCCTGCTGTGAGCTACGTGTGCGTATCCGTACACAGCTGCGGTGTTACCGTTTGTGCTGATGTACTTGCGTCCGTACTGTGCGTCGTAATCTGTAGTGCGTACTCCTTACCACCAGGAGTCGGTGTCGAGGCCGCACACCGAATAAACGAATGAAGACCTGTATCTTAAAATCGTCATCTGTTATTCCAAACAAACACGTCTTCACTCGGAGGAACATTCATCTTCATCAAACTGAGACAGCGGAGATGGTGCGTTCGACCACTTAATAGATCTCGTCAGCAAAACGGGGAATTCTTTCCTTGACTTTTGAGTGCAGATCTCACAACACTGCCCCCTATAAACTACGCAGGTATTGCATCCCCGTATACGTTCCGTTCATTTTTGAGTACGTGCACAAAAACCGACGCAAACCACACAGGACACGGATCGCGCCTGTATGTAGGTACGAAGTTAACAGCAAGTATATTCCAGGCTTTAGTGGTAAGTGTTGTGCTTCTGCAGCTCGGTCCTTGTTCAGGAGCCCAGGCCAGTGTGTCAGTGCTGCTCTAGAGGTGTGTGGATGAGCTCTTCTGGGGCTGTGTTCAGCACTCTTCACTTGTGGAATATATCTAGTACAACATGTGGTGAAACGTAGCCAGAACCACGATAAACACGGTGAATTTACACTTTAGAAGTTGACAGTTTAAGTTACAAGTCTTATGAGAAACTGAAGAAGTTAGAGTGAAATCTGTAGATCAAATAAAGCTAATGTGTTCATAAGGTTTATACTGCTGACATATTACAGCAGAAACTAAGTATTTAAAATCTTTATTATTTTTATAATAAAATGTGAACTATTATTTATATAAGAATATTATTGAGGATTTATTTATTGAGGCGTTATTAAATCTAGTTTGATTAAGTTTGTTATTATTATTAATAAAATATTAGTTATGTAAGACTATGTATTATCTTCTTCTAAGATTCATATTACTATTGTTATTAATAAAATGTTGATTTATTTCATTAAGATTATTACGTATAATTTAGTTATTTATTATTTCAACTTGATTCAATCTTTTAGTCTTATTATTATTATTATTATTATTATTATTATTATTATTGTCACATATTATTATTTAAGATCTATGAAATCTTTTAGTTGTAAGAAGTGTGCTATTGAATGAAAGGTTGTTGTTATGATGATGATGTCAGGAGGAAGACGGCTCCACTGGGCTCCATCACGCTGCTAAACACGGCAGTCTGGAGGTAGTCACGTTACTGCTCAACACTGGCCAGGTGGACATTAACGCACAGGTACGGGTGTGTGTGTAGATATATGTGTGTGTGTGTGTTGGGGCTAACCCTAACTCTCTCTCTCTCTGTGTACAGGACAGCGGCGGTTGGACGCCGATCATTTGGGCTGCGGAACACAGACACACAGAGGTGATCAGAGCTCTGCTCAACAGGGGAGCTGACGTTACTCTTAAAGACAAGGTGAGGGAATCATCATCGATCCTACATCAAAACCACGATTAGACTTTATTCTGGAGATGCACCCATCTGATACGTGGATGTGATATCGCTCTGATAACCACTCCGACAGTTGGGTTATCGGTGTGTCGGTGGCACGGCGCTGATCTGTAGAGCCATCTGTACATGCTCTCTCTCACGCACTCATACACACGCTCAGCTGGTTCTTCATGTGAAGTGTGACTGTGGTAAAGCTGGTTTATTCTTCAACATTCATATTGATATGACAATGAGCAGAACAAGCAACACAACACACTACAAGCCCAAAAGCACATCACACCATTATACTGTTTAATTTCCTCAACAACACCAGCTCTCACTCACAATCTCTGTGTTCCTGATGCTTTTAGCGCCGCAGGATTAGGGAGCGTCACTAAACGACACACCTGTGTTTAAAGGAGTCATGTTTGAGATGTTATTTTAATCATAATTCATTTAGATCATCTGATCGAGGAATGTTCCAGTCTCTACATTAATGTGCTGCGTGATTCTCTCTCTCTCTCTCTGTAGGAGATGAATGTGTGTCTGCACTGGGCCTCGTTCGCAGGTTGCGCTGAGATTGCTGAGCTGGTGCTGAACGCCGGCTGTCCTCTCTCCTCGGTCAACATGCACGGAGACACGCCGCTGCACATCGCCGCACGGGAGAGCTACCTGGACTGTGTCACGTCAGTACCTCCTCCTCCTGCTCCTCGCACACGCTCCCGCTCTCATCGTGCGCCCCGTTCCAATCTGGAATCAGCACGTGTTGTTTTTACTCCACACGCTTTTCCCCAGCGCTGCTGCTCCTACAGTTTTTCCACTCTGTAACGTCTGGTCTGTAGTGCTGTGGCTTGTTTTGATACCTTCATGAGTTCTGTCCATTTTTTCATCCATTTTTTGTAGCTTAACGGCTCTCTACACACTAGGTGGTGCACGTGGAGAGTCATACGCGCCCCATTTGACTTGGTACACTACGTAGGGTGGGATGGATTTGGGACTGGACAGCTTCCCTCAGCCTGTTTTCACACGACGGTCAACACGCTTCTTATTCCACCTCAGACCACCTGACTGAATACAACACACCTCAACCCGTTTCCACCTGCACTCGTCTTTTACTCACTCACGTCGTCCCTCCTTCTTTCACCTTCACTTTGATCACAGTCTTTCTACTGGAGCAGTTCTCATGTCACAGCTACAACTCCGCAGCACCACACTGCTGTTCTCCTGCAGCGAGCCCGTGTATCTAAATGACCTGTGTGTGTGTGTGTTCCAGGTTGTTCCTGTCGAGGGGCGCCGACATCGACGTGATGAATAAAGAAGGGGACACGCCCCTCTCCCTGGCGCGATCCGATTCGCCGGTTTGGGTGTCGCTTCAGATCAACAGGAAGCTGCGCAGGGGGATAGCCAATCGCATCGTCCGAACCGAGAGGATCATATGCAGGTGATTTCGAGCTGGTCAGAACGTTATAGGTGCAGCATGTAGAGCAGTGTAGCCTGATCCATCCTAACACTGTGATAAATCTTACTAGAAGGTCACTAGGTCACATCCACACGGGCGTCGGAATCCTGGGTAAATGACGGCACTCGGAATGTCCTGCGTGTGTTGTGTTTTGTAGCTGTGCTTGGCGTTACATTGGTGTTGGGTTGACGCTGTTTAACGCCGACCTGCAGCCCAGTGTGTAGTTTGGGATCATGGGACATATTCGGTCCTCCAGAAGGTCAACCCCGCGTGCAGCGTGTTATTTGCGGTCGTTAACAGAAATTGAGGCCAAGAAAGCATGGCATGCAGTGTTTATTTGACACCATCTGAACGTGTGGTCACGAACGCCCGCGTGGACGCTCTGATCCACTCCAGTGAGCAGAGAAACCATCGGCGTTTAGTCCGACACCACAAACACCAGCAAAAGGATGATTCAGATGAGCGTGTGGACGTGGCGTGGGCTGTACGGGTCATTAACCAAACCTTTACAGTTGAGGTTTTAGCGTGGCAGGTTTGAAGACACAGCTCTAACGTAAAGACCTTCACGCTGCCCTTCTCCTGCTGCGTCATATTTCACACCAATGCCAAGTATTTACTCTGAGAAGAGTACCGCCACTGCTGCAAAATCAGCTCCCCACTGGAGTCTAAACTCGAACCTGTATCCTGGAAACAACCCATAATGTCAGCCACGTCCAGAGTCCAGCACGTCCAGAGGTTTGGGGAAGAATCTGACCACACTGTGTGATCTGATGTGAGCAGAAAGATGGGGAAAAGAGGGATGCATGTTTATGACACAAGCTGCTGAAAGAGTTAAGTGTGTGTGTGTGTGTGTGTGTGTGTAGCGATGTAGCGCAGGGTTATGAGAACGTGCCCATCCCTTGTGTGAACGGAGTGGACGATGAAGGCTGTCCGTCCGACTACAAGTACATCGCTGAGAACTGTGAAACATCAGCTATGAACATCGACCGCAACATCACACACCTCCAGGTAACACACACACACACACTACAGGAGCGTAACAGTTCTCCACCGCCAGTGTGGTGCTGTTGTAGCTGTGAGGTGAACCCTGCTTGAGGTGGAGGTGAAGCAGGAGGAGGGATGATGTGAGTGAGTAACAGACGAGCTTGAGCTGTGTGTCCAGTCGGGTGGTCTGAGGGGGAGTAAGAACCGGCCGAGGGAAGCGCTCCAGTCCCAATCCCAATCCCACGTTAATCCCGGGTTTGACTACATCCCAGCGTGATGTTCACTGCTTCACCCTGGGGATTGTGGGAAGTGGGGCTGCAGCTCTTTCTGGACCTGAAATGGTCATTTAAAATGGGTCAGATTCTTCAGATATACTCATACTGGGATACAGGGGCTGTGTCCCAAACCGTGTACTGCTGCACTTAATAGTATGCTAGGTAAGGTGCTCTTATCATACTCTTCTATGTGGTAGTATGCAGCTCAGGAAGTAGCCGGGGTTGTAGCATAATGGCTCTCTACACACTAGGTAGTGCACACGGAGAGTCACACGTGCCCTATTTGAGTTGGTGCACTACATAGGGTGGGAAGTGACCTTTTCTTCAAATCTAGTGCACTATGCTGGAAATGCTGTGCCCTCGCTCCACTCTGCTTCACACCAGTGCTGTGTTAGGAGTGTCAGAGTTATGGTGTTATATTTGTGACGAAACACATCAAAAGGTCTCGTAAATCACATATCAACAGTGCTGTGTGTGTGTGTGTGTGTGTGTGTGTGTGTGTGTAGCACTGCAGCTGCACTGACGACTGCTCCTCCAGTAACTGCCTCTGTGGACAGCTCAGCATCCGCTGCTGGTACGACAAGGTAAACCCCGTTGTTGTTGTTGTTACCTGCCTGCTCTTCATGAAAACCCATATGTGACCCTCCACGGCAAAACCAGTCGCTTGTCGCAAATGTTCAAAATTGAGTTATGATGTTTTTATGAAAGGGCATGAATCAAGCTTCAAAACGACATGTGGAATGAATGGGACGACATATGACTGAGTGAGAAACTCAGTCATAGAGAAACGGTGAAATCTGCCTTTGAAGTTGACTATCGCCGTAGCACTCACAGACGCTTGGTGCGGTCGCGGCTACGTTTGCATTTACGCTAGCCTACGCTGCATTCACAGCCACACGGATAGCCTACCTGCGTTAGGTTAACTGAACTCGGGAGACGGAGATGGATTCTGGAGAAATATCTTCACGCTAGTCAACCAGTGGATTTACCGTAAATATTGGAGTAGAGCGGTCAAAACACAAACTTTTAACATTCTGCTGGAATTGAATTCCTCACCTCAAGAAAGTCACGTTTTTAGGCTGGAAAGGGTAAGTTTTTCAGCCAAATGTATTCACAACAGTACAGTATAGACCTTCCACTGTTTCAAAACACTAAAAACTGAAAATCCAACATTTTACCCCACGCAACATAAACGCTGTTTTTTTCTGGAAGGTTTTGCTGTGGAGGGTCACATATGTTCCTCCTGCCTGTTCACGAGTCAGAGCTGGGCAGAACCATGTCCGCCAGTCACACTGCTGGACGAGAGAGGGAGCCCTGTCCGGTTACAGTGGACAGTGGTGAATAGAGGGGGCTTGGTATGGAAGTTTGAAATCGCTGCTCTGACCGTGTCCATCTTCAGTCTTCAACTTAAACACACCCTGTACACCTGATGCATTACCTGCCACACACGTATGACGCTATCAAGCTCCTTCATGTTCCATGCTGTAGCTGCTGTTGTGACCTGATGCAGTACTGCTCCTGAGTGTCCCCGTTACACATTCTGATTACACAGAGCCAGATGTTCTTGTGGTCAGGAGGAACGCATGTCTGTCTGCTATAAATCACTGTAGCTATGACCTCGTCTTCTGAGCACGATAATCATGAACGGCTGAAGACTTCTGGACGCTAGCTGCTGCAACACGTGTCTAGCTATGAGAATGTTCTTAACACAAACCCTTCAGTGTCTGAGCTGGACGCCTCTAGCCAGTGGGACGGTGCAGTGGAGAAGCTGCTGATGTGTGTGTGTGTGTTGCAGGACCAGCGCCTCCTGCAGGAGTTTAACAAAATTGAGCCTCCGCTGATCTTCGAGTGTAACCTGGCCTGCTCCTGTCATAAGAGCTGCAAGAACCGAGTGGTGCAGGCTGGAATCAAGTCAGTCTCACACACACACTGCACACACTGTGCTTTACTTCCCACCGCACACACTTGTTTTATCAGGAGAAGGCAGCAGCACTTCTCCAGCGTTGTTCACACTGACACACCTCTCACTGCTCTATCAGCATCCCATCTCCATCTCAGGGTTGAGTACAAACACAGCCGTCAACAGCAGCAGCTAACATCTCCCTGTGTGTGTGTGTGTGTGTTGATTAGGGTGAGGTTACAGCTGTACCGAACGGAGAAGATGGGATGGGGAGTGAGAGCGCTACAGGACATTCCTCAAGGAAGCTTCATCTGCGAGTCAGTCACCTCTCTCTCTCTACACCTCTCCTCTTCCTCCTGCTGTCTCTTACTCCCCGTAACCCGCTCAGTCCCACACTCTCCTCCTCTCTCTTTCTGCTGGTCACTTCATTTTACCTGAGGTGTTAACGGTGCTGTGTGTGTGTGCAGGTACGTCGGGGAGCTGATCTCTGATGCAGAAGCAGACGTGAGGGAAGATGACTCATATCTGTTTGATCTGGACAATAAGGTGTGTGTGTGTGTCACAACACTGCACGGGACATGTAGAGTTTACATATATATAGAGAGAGAGAGATTAAAAGTGTGTGTGTGTGTGTTCAGGACGGCGAGGTTTACTGCATCGACGCCCGTTACTACGGCAACATCAGCCGCTTCATCAACCACCTGTGTGACCCCAACATCATCCCGGTGAGAGTGTTCATGCTGCATCAGGACCTGCGCTTCCCACGCATCGCCTTCTTCAGCTCGCGGGACATCCTCACTGGACAAGAGCTGGGGTAGAACACACACACACACACACACACACACATTTATAATACATTTTGGTTGAAGAGGCAAAAATGTTGCAGTTAAATTTGAACAAATGGGTGAAAACTTTGGTGGCCGAGAAAGCCCAACGCAATTCAAAGTTAAAAATGCGCTGCAAGTACAGAAAACACATGCATCTTCAAATTGAGCCAAGACACAACGGAAGTGTTTGCGGAGGACGCTGTTTTGGGTGGCCACATCCTTATTAGGTTTAAGTCCCGAGGAGGTGGAGACCAGTAAGTGAAATTAACAGTTGAGATCCAGTCTAACTCCACAGAACGTCTCATACATGAGGAATTCCTACACGCACAAATATGTACGATAAAACCGTGAAACCAATCGTTTATGTCTCAAATGTTAATTTCACTTACTGGTCTCCACCTCCTCGGGACTTCAAACTAATAAGGATGTGGCCACCTCCTCCGCAAACACTTCCGTTGTGTTTTGGCTCAATTTGGTTGTGTTGTGGCTATCTGCAGCGCGTTTTAGAAGATGCATGTGTTTTCTGTGTTTGCAGCGCGTTTTAGAAGATGCATGTGTTTTCTGTGTTTGCAGCGCGTTTTAGAAGATGCATGTGTTTTCTGTATTGATGAAAGTGATTTCTGAGTTTGTGTCGCGTGTACTAGTTTGTAGTGTGTTTGAGCGTCCGCCGTGAACTTGAATAAAACGCTTTGTGGTTTTGCAGCGCATTTTTAACTTTGAATTGCGTTGGGCTTTCTCGGCCAGCGTAGAAAACAGACTCATGATAGATTTTGGATGGGTGTGTGTGTGAATAACCTGTGTGTGTGTTTCAGGTTCGACTACGGCGACCGCTTCTGGGACATTAAGAGCAAGTACTTCACGTGCCAGTGCGGGTCGGAGAAGTGTAAACACTCGGCCGAGGCCATCGCGCTGGAGCAGAGCCGACTGGCACGACTGGACACCTGCACCGAGTCCTCCAGCGAACACACACTCACCCTGCTCACCACACACCCCTAAACACACACACACTCGGAGAATAGCATTCCAGCCGGGGATTACCTGCAGTGTGCAGCATGTGGGAGAGCGTGTAAATGTCGGGGGAAATGTGGAAGGTTGTCACTAGATGAAGCCAGCGTGGAGCTGTAACATCCTCTCCATCACTGCCGTGTGTTATACCCGTGAGGGTGAAGATGTCCACACTGAGACGAACTGCTGTAAAATACTAGCTATCATATTACAGTCTGTCAACACACGTTAAATATCTCCTTCACTAGTCTACAAACACACTCTCTTACAGCCTTAAACCTGCTCCTGGACACTTTACACTCACTCATACTCAGTCTTTCAGAGCAGCACACTTTATATCCCCGTACTAGAGTAAAGAGCAGTAAACCTCCGTCTCATCACACAAGCTACAACTTCTTACTTACTGATGTTAAATACACAGTCCGGCTCCTTCTGTAGGTCTCACATCCCTCTTGTTGGTGTACAGTCTCAGTGTGGCCACGCTGTACCTACCTTCTTACTGGTATAACACACACTCCCTCACTGCTATACAGTAGTGTGTTACACCATTATGTCTCCTTCTGTATGTTCAACATCTACATTACTGCTGTAAAAACACTGTCTTTTATAGCAGCAGGTCTCAAGCTGTAGGTTTTTTACCCCCTCACAGGTGTAAAAATCCACGACAGAATATACTCTTTCAGTCTGTTGATGTCAAATAGTGGAGTGTTTTACACCAGTAAATCTGCTCCTGTATGTGTCATACATATTCTCTCTTACGTCTTTTAACCCAGTAGTGAAGATGATGTAACATCGACCATGTTTAACATCAGTCAGGGGAGGAATTCAAACCTACAGCCTGAGCTTTACTGCTGTAAAACACCATCTATACCGTATGAAATGTACAGTCTGTCTGTGGAAATGCAGTCTTTAATAGCAGCAGGTCTCAGGCTGTAGGTTTCTATCTTCTCCCTCACAGGTGTAAAGTATACGGTGTCAGATGTCAAATAGTGGAGTGTTTTACACCAGTAAATCTGCTCCTGTATGTGTCATACATATTCTCTCTTACATGTGTAAAATCTACAGCCCGACACTGTGTTTAACATCAGTAAGAATTCAAACCTACAGCCTGAGCTTTACTGCTGTAAAACACCATCTATACCGTATGAAATGTAGTCTCTGTGTGTGGAAATGCAGTCTTCTATAGCAGCAGCTCCCAGTGTGTGTGTGTTATGTTCTCTCACACCGGCCTAAAATCCACACGTCTCCGTCTGTATGTGTAAAATCCTCTACACACTGAGACTTAGCGCTGTAAGAGACTCTTTATGGTTATATCTTCATCAGACCCGGATAACATAGACAGCTTGAGTCTGTATCAGTAAAATCTTCTCCCTTTCTGCTATACACACTGAGACACACCGCTGTAAGAGACGCTGTGAACCCTACAGACTGAGACGGAGGAAATCTGAGTAGAGTACACTGCAGTCGGTTATAGCAGGAGCTCCCGGTGTGACTGTGTGAACTCTCCTCCCTTGCTGATATCAACTGTACAGTGTTCTCCATCATCAATCCTCCTCCTGTATATATCATATCTTGTGTCTTGCTGCTGTAAAATGTAGTCTTGTGTACAGCAGTGTTTTACGTCCTCTCCCACGCCGGGATTACGTCTGTGTAATTTACGTCTGTGAGGGAGATGTGCAGATCATTTCCTTCTCCACTACGTGAGTAAAACGTGTATTTTATGTTGTTACAGGAGACTGTACATATGAGAACAGACTTGCTGCTGTAAAAGACGAGATATTTGAAACCAGTCAGAGACCAGCCTGAGACTTCCTGATGCACACAAGACTGTACATTATAGCAGTAAGAGAGCAGATCTGAAATATGCAGTGTTCGATAGCAGGAACTGTACTGTACGTTTTCTCCTTTACATCTTTATTTTACAGCAGAAGTGGAGAGCGGAAATGGAATCGAGTTTAGATTTTGGTCCAAAGCGTTTACAACCAGTCCCCCTGCGTCTCCTCACCTCCACCTGAGTGTGCTGTATAAACGTTGGGAGGAAAGCAGCGTTCCACCGTCAGCAGTGAGGGAGCTGTGAGTGTGGAGTGACCTCCAGTCTGATACACACTATACCAGGAGAAGGGAACCTTCCTCTCAACACACACACACACATCTGCCTTTTCTTTTTCATCCGAAGTAGAGTTGTATGAACTGTTGGTAGCACGTTTTTTATGAGTTTTAATAAATATGATTTGATATAAAGCTGCGTGTTGCCTCTTACTTGTGCTGCGGTTACGTGTCACAGTCGCTTGTCTTTGGTGGTTTTAACTCCAAAAAATTCATTTTCTTCATAAGCATCAATGTTAAAAATGAATCTGTTCTCGGCCCCAAAAAGACACCAACACTGTGAGGGTTCTACACGTGAAAGGCTGGTTTTAACAGCTGGTGTAAGTGCAAAATAAATCATTTAATTCTGATCATCAGGAATGTTTGAGTGCTGAATTGTTGGAGTGTGTGCTGCAATTTTACCACTTTTGCTATAAAGCAGTGTGTACGTGTGAAATGACATGGCAGCTTTGTGATGGTCAGAGACAACAGTCAACTGACGGTTCTTGTCATACAAGTGGACATCTCAGGGAAAGCTCACTACTGGACCCAATCCTACTTTTCTAAACGCTCGTTCAGTGTGTCACGGATGGAACGCATGTCCTCGTCCAACCACATCCCCACCGGGGTGCCCCAAGTCTCGGTACTGAGGCCCCGACTCCCATTTATAACACCTCCCAGCCAAACCTTCTATCCACCACGATATGCACATAAAAACCGCCTCTCCTCTCCTCACCCCATCTAGGGTGGTACAAAACCTAGCTCTCGCTCTCTGACCATGTTGCATCGACCACTTGGTCCTATCACTTTTCCCTTTATAACATCAGGCCTTAGCTGAGGCACTATGCCACCCAACGGTGCTCCCACCTCGTCTACTGCAACACCCTCCTGCTGGGTCTCCCAGCTTGTGCAGTAAGACCTCTGATACTGGTCCAGAACGCTGCTGCTCGGCTCGTCTTTGATCAGCCCAAAAGGTCACATGTCTCTACTTATTGACCTACACTGGCTTCCCTCGGCTGCTGGAGTCAAATTCAACTCGCTGGCACTGGCTTACAGAGTGAGGTCTGGGTCTGCTCCCAGCTACCTCAACTCTCTCATACAGGCTTACGTTCCGTCTGGCTTCCTCCACTCCTCCAAACAACCCCGTCTGGCTGTGCCAACCCAACACACAAAGCACACCAAGTCCAGACTCTTCTCCTGTGTGCTTCCCCGCTGCTGCCCAGCTGCCCAGTGCCACCACAACATGTGCGTCCTGCTCCGTCTTCAAGAGCCTCCTGAACACTCATCTCGTTAGAGAGCACCTCCTCTCTGACTCAACTTCACACACTTACAACACGTAGTATGCACTGCTACTTCTCCCACGGTGCCAAGCTGGAATGGGTTTCCCTGCTGTCAGACGCTTTGGAGAAGAGCCTCTACGATTTGGCGATTTGGCGTCGGGTTGAAGTTCAAACTAAATGGTGGAATTCTGATTTTTATGATGATGAGTGATGAACTGTTCAACTAGGTTTAAAATGTGTGTGTGTGTTCTGTGTGAGTCTGCAGTTTCCCGTATAAAACATGAGGCACACGCGGAATTTGGTGACTTGGTAAAGAACAGCGGCCGCACAGTAAACCATCGAAATCTATGGGGGAAAAAAGGAAGAGAAAAATGGACGGAGCTCACGAACGAGTGCCCGTATCAAAAACGAGTATACAAGCAACACACACCTCTATAGAGCAGGCGTTATAGAGTTGGAACCAGGTTCTAGCAGAAAACCTGTAGGAGGAGCAGCGCTGAGAAAGAGTGTGGAATGAAAATCGGATAATGATACGTGACACGTTACAGTACGTGTGTCAAAGTTTTATTGTTTGTGGTCGTGTCCTGACAGGTACGGGACGTCAGTTTCTTCACAGAGTTTGGGTGCGGTGACGTTTAATAACAAGAAAATCCAGCAAAGTAGAACACGGATAATGTTACTGAAACATGAAGACTGACCTGGGTAAAACTATAAAAAGACCATACTGTTCAACTTTCTGTGTTTGACTAAACTCAACATTTGCCACCGTTCTTCTGTTATGACTAAAAGTTATGAATCGTTGTTGCAGTGAAATCCTTGGTCATTTATTTTGTTATTGTATATGCGTTTATGCGCTCCGGGTATTGCAACCCAAAGAAGTCCTTGATTTGTAAAACTTTATTGAACGAAAGTTAGGCCCAGTCAGTTAAGGAAAGTGACGGCGCCAGGACGGAACGCACACACTTCACGGTCACCTTTCTAAGAAAATACTGCATACATCTTGTGATTTAAGGTATCGCCGGTAAGTACCAAAAGTATGACCTTGTAACTTTGTGTACGTGCAAGATGTTGTTTGCCAATGCATTATTTTATAGTGAAATGAATGCTTTTGTGATGCTAATTACCCGCGATTATCCAAAATGGCGTCTATAGTGCAAGTTAATATAAGACACGTTTCAAGTATAATACAGTGACAGTATGTAAGTGTATTTTATGTTGCTCAGATTGTACCGTTTGTTTTGATTTCAGTTTCACCCTTTTGAAAGTCAGTAAACCTGCAGACAACGGCCATCGGTCTCCGGGGTGGTGGTATAAGAAAGGTGTTAGACAGCCCTTGCATCAGACATGCACCCATAACGGCACAGCCGTGTTGTACAGTACACTAAGTAAAACCTTTATAAGCATCATCCCTAGTGTTGTGAGGAAGCTACTTTTAAACAACAAGCTTCTGATTAAAAGTAACAGAGTCCTCCGACTCCATCTCCCAGCTGTCAAGAGTGCACTGTGATGCTATGTGACGCGGTAGCCAATCGAATGCCACTTCTGCCAATTCAACATCAGTCAGAAATGTCTGCTAGATGTGTACAATGCAGAGCTGACGTGGTTGTGCTGTGTTCACAATGACAAATAATCATTCACTTAAACACAGCACCGGTGGTGAGACTTGGAACTTGTGTCTACAACACATATTACACTTAACATAAAAATATATAGAAAAATAGAAAAAATAACAATGATATAACAATATTCTCTACTATGGTTAGGGTTAGATGGATGGATGATAAATAAAATAGATATATTATTATTTATTACATATTATTATATATTATTCCAGAATTCTCCCTCCCTCTTTCTCTCATTTTTGGAGTTAATTATCTAATCTACCCTGAAAGTTGCAAATGCAAACTACACATATATTATTTTACATTAATGAGAATGTTCCACAAGTCCACGCTGTCCTCATGTGCTGAGCTGTGTTTGCTCTAATCAGCAAATTGAATCATGTGTATAGCTGATGGAATAACTTATAAAAACAAAACTACAGTTATATATTAAAATATGCACAGCTTCCCTATTTACACACACCTGCAACTGCAGTAGCTCATAAAAGAGCAGCCTGTACATTCTACGCTCACAGACACACACTGCAAGGCCTGCCAACAGAAAAAATGTTTTTCCGGAGCTGTATATAAGTCACTTCATTCTATTTATCTACCATTTTTCCTTCTGTTTATTTGAAATGTCTCAGTGTCAGGTGTGACCAGAGCATGTGTCTAACAATCTTGAGTCAGGATCAGCTTAGGTTATTACATACTTGATCAGTCCAGTCTTAATTTGCTTTCTTATTTACATATTTCTATCTTTGAATCAGGATAAATCCCGGTGTGGAACTAACTCTTAACATGTCATAACATGGGGGCAGTTGGTGGCGTAGCGGTAGAGAGATCAGAAGGTCGCAGGTTCGAATCCAGGGCCGGTAAAGTTACCACATGAGCAAGGTACCGTCCCCGAGCACTGCTCCCCGGACGCTTGTTAGCTGCCCACTGCTTCCTCACGCATTGGTCAAATGCAGAGGTCACCACTTTGCTGTGGTGCACTGTGTGCTGTGTTCACAGTCACTCACTTTCACTTTATCTGACTCCTGTCTAACTGATTCCTGAGGTGGATTCAGATTCAGAATGGTAGTGATGATGATGAAGAAGATGATGATGCTGATGAAGATGAGGATGAAGAAGATGATGATGAATGGTGTTTTTGAGAATGCTGACCAGCAGGAGGCGCTGAAGTGCAGTATGTTACACGGAGGGGCTAAAGTCCCATAAAGTGATATGTTCTTCATCTTGTCACGTTTATATTCTGTAATATCATCAAGATCATTTACTCAGTGTCTCTGTGTGTTATGTCCTGAATTATGTGGAAAGCTTCTGTTCTTCATAAAGACCTACACTCCGTCACGAACGCACTCTAATAAGCATGAACCTCCCGGAAGTGACGTCACACGGCGGGACCCGCCCAGAAACAACACAAGGCCCCGCCCACTCCCCGACCCGTGACGTCACGTGTGTATTTGTAACTAATTTTTAGTAGAAATAAAAATAAAATAATAGAATGAATGATTAAATATTATAATTGATATAATTATATAAACATTATTAAATATTATATCATAATCTATGTGGATATTATGAATATAGCATACGTGATACAAACTGAGTAGGTCAAACATATGATGAATAAACTATGGTATATATAATAAGTGTTAATAAATCTTCATGTGAGTGGAGTGTATGACTGAATACGACAGACCTTAATGGACCAAGTTTTTTACTTGTTATTTATTACACAACATTAATTTTTTGGGGGTTATATTTTATTGGTTTATTGGTTATTGTGTTTTATTGTGGGGGGGGGATTATGTTACTTGGTTATATCTTACTTAATATTCCATTTCTGGTTAACTTCTTCCATTTAGATGTGCTTTTATGTTTTCCTGTGTGAAATGACATAACACTGCTTGTTTACACTGTTTGCGTGGGTGTGTCTCTCTCTATATACTCTATTTAGTTAAACATATGTAATATCCTTCATCGTTCTATATTTATAATTCTGGAATAATAACAACGTGTAGTCGTGTGTACTATATGACCGCGTGTTTTTCGGGTTGTGTAGGTGATGTTTGTAGGTGTGAATTGGGGCACGCCCCCTCGCGCTCCAGGTGAGTCGTGACGTCACTTGGTAACGCCCCGCGCCGTGGAACTGATTTGCTCTTTAGCTTTTGGTGTCGCTCCGGATCCCACTCACCTGTTACACTCCGTCCCTCTGTCTCGCTGTTTTGTGGTGGAACTCGCAGCGTCTCCCCGCGTCCAGCTGCTGCCGACATGTGCGGAAAGAAGAAGAAGACGGAGGAGAAGAAGAACGGCGAGTACGGTGAGAGAGAACCTACCTTACTGCGCTTCTCCTCAAGCTTGCTCAGGCTTTTTACCTGCGCAGGTGCAGCAGCCGCATCGCACTCACCTGGACACGCGCACACACACAATCACACACACAATCACACACACGCACACAAAAACACACATACACACACACACACACACACACGCACGCACGCACACTCACACACACACACACACACACACACACACACACACACACACACACACACACACACACACACACACACACACACACACACACACACACACACACACCCCTGTCCGTGTCTCAGGGGCCCTGTCTGTGTTTGGGCTCAATTTGGTTTGGGTCCATGTGCGACTATCTCCCCCCACCGTGGGCAGCTTTCGAGTGGGGAAAGAACCACATGAGCAGGATGTTTGGTGTGAGATACTACAAGTAATGGGCTTTAACGAATCCCACTAACCCCACATCTACTGCTTATACGCCCTTAGTGCTGAGAACATCAAGTGCTTGTTGAACCTTCTTTACCTCCGTTTGGGATTCACAATTGATGCTTTAGTTACCCTATCTATTCATTACTCGGTAACCTCTTAAAGTACCAAGACCTATAATTAATATATTAATATTAACGTTTTATTAACGTTGTATCTATCTATCTATCTATCTATGTATGTATGTATGTATGTATGTATGTATATGTATGTGTGTATAGGGGCCGTGCAAGAGATGTTTGAAAGGGTGGGTGCTTAAAGTGAAAAAGGGGCACATAGAATAAAAAATTTAAAAAAAATTAAGTAATAAATATTAAATAATGTATTTATGGTGATTCAGTTTGCTTGACTATCACTCCTGTGCAAGGCAAGCTTAGTAAATGTTTAAGCATAGCGATACAATAATTTTGCTGCTGTAAAATCAGCATTTTGTCATATTAGAAATATAAAACTAATATGTTTCTTAGTGTATTTTCTTTAAAATACTGCTTCTTTTTAAATATCATAGTTATAATAAATCCATAATTATGTGGATATGCATATTAGATAGTATTTTCATAAAAACTATCTAATATATATCCTATAATCTGGATGTCTAATTATGATTATATATTTCATATATATATATATATATATATATTAGATAATATCTTAAATGTTTTTAATAGTAAGTATTTAATATATCAATATTAGTATTCTGTGTGAACACTGTACTGGGACTGATGGCTCTAAAGTCATGTAAATTATAATGTCTTATTCTCGTTCTCTCACTTCTTGGGAAATAAAGGCTGGTAAAGTCATATCTAAACTCATCTACTCATCGTTATGATGTCATATGAAGTCATGGAGAATGGAGCGAGAACCGCTATTGTCTTAACAATGGCATTTAACACTTCCGTGGACCTCATGAGGGAGGCTCTGGTCAAATAGTACACACTGTTCTCCAGCAGACTGGATAATGCTTGGCTATATGAAACCTTCTTTTATTCTCATCTGTGTACCTCCACGTTCATCTGATTACCCACTCAGAATCAAAACACGGAATATGGAAAAGAAACGTATAACTCCATCTTGATGATCGTTGATGGACTTAATTAATGTCACAAGTTCTTTTATCATTCATTATCTGGACTAATTAATGCCAACCCGAGAACATGAGGGACTGGGTCTAAACTAATAATTAATGGAGTGGTATATTTATGTTTTAAATATATTTATATTATA
Source organism: Distichodus sexfasciatus (assembly GCA_032718565.1). Lineage (NCBI taxonomy): Eukaryota > Metazoa > Chordata > Actinopteri > Characiformes > Distichodontidae > Distichodus > Distichodus sexfasciatus. The sequence goes on from JAVGVS010000697.1 coordinate 90,114, forward strand.
TATAATTGAAGTGAGGTTACTGAATGTCTGATCAATGTTTTGATTTTGGATCGATGTTATGGACTCATTGATTATTGGGTCATTGTTTTAATGTTGATCGATGTATCGTTACGCCGCTGCAACGTGAACTCTTATTGGCCTTTCTGGATGTAATGCTAAGTCAATACCTGTGGCACCACAAGAGTTTAAGCCTAGTCTTGGATCTCTGGGTAAATAAAAAGCTCTTGTGTTGGTACTTTAGATGTAGTATAGATTTCTCCCATAGTTCTATTGGTAACTAGTGTTAGCGTTTCCTGCAACTGCAATCTTGGCCTACTTTTTGACAATAACACTTTCTCAGCCACTTTGTCTCTTTACACAGGTTTTGCTTGGGATAAATATTAGTCAAGCATGTCTATCCAGAACCAGGTCTGAAATCTGTTGTTTGTTTGAGATCATTCGGGCACTATCAGTGCTGCTCAAGTTCCTTACAAACTGTACTAGATTCTAGATGACTAGTTATTTCAAAGTAACTGGTTCGGTTACAGTATGAATGTCTCTTAACTGTAAGGTGTTACACTACTCCTGCATTACCTCTGAGTTCCTTCCACCAGAATGAGTGTGAAAGTAGTAAAATACTAAAATGTAGTTTAAAACGTCGCTCGTAGGAATGTGATGTTCCTTCCTCTAAATTCAGTTTTACTCAGTGTCCAGATGGAGCTTTAGATAAACGTGTGATCACCAGCACTGATAGACCTTTCACCCCAAACACAAACAGCGCATGTTATTCGCGATCTTCCTGTTCGCACTCTTTCTGGCGTTACTTCTACGGCTTTGACTGGCTGTAAAGCATTATTACTCTGTAGCGCTGTGTGTTGCATGTACACACGTTTTTGATATGTGCGCTCGTTCCTGGGTTCTGTCCGTTTCTCCCCGTTTTTTGTATGGAGCTCAAATTTCAGCACACTACTGCGCGGCTGCTGTTCCTCAAAAACTTCAACATGATTCAGGGTCCATGCTCCTCTTCACGCATCTGTAACCTCATCTCGTCTTTTTCCCTTTTATTCTCTCCTTTTATTTTCCCTGTTAGTTCAAAGCTTCATTTCCACACAGCGGTCAACACAGTTCTCACGCCACCTCAGACTACCTCACTGAACACACACCTCAAGCTGTTTCCACCTGCACTCGTCTTCATCATCCCTCCTTCTTTCACCTTCACTTCAACGCAGTTTAATCAGAGTCTTTCTGCTCCAGACGTTCTCATGTCACAGACACAAACCGTGATATTCACCATCAGCCCTCATCAGCATCATGACCTACACTCGCAGCTCCACAGCTACCACTGGAATTACCTAGTGACCACCTAGCAACACCCCAGTGACCACCTAGCAACACCCCAGTGACCACCTAGCAACACCATTGTGACCACCTAGCCAGACCCTAGCGGCCACCTAGCAACACCCTAGCGACCACCTAGCAACACCATTGTGACCACCTAGCCAGACCCTAGTGACCACCTAACAACACCCCAGTGACCACCTAGCCAGACCCTGGCGACCACCCCGTGAACCCTAGCGACCACCTAGCCAACCCTGGCGACCACCTAGCCAGACCCTAGCGACCACCTAGTAACACCCTAGCGACCACCTAGCAACACCCTTGTAGCCACCTAGCCAGACCCTAACGTCCACCTAGCAACACTCTAGCGACCACCTAGCAACACCTAAGCGTCCACCTAGCAACACCCTAGCAACCACCTAGCAACACCCCTAGCGACCACCTGGCAACACCCTAGCGACCACCTAGCAACACTCTAGCGTCCACCTAGCAACGCCTAAGTCCATAACTGACCCTCTAAGCGTCACCTGCGCAGCTTGCCTTAGCAACCACCTAGTAGCACCCTAGCAACACCATAGCAACCATTATAACCTCGGTAACACCTTAGCAACCACCTAGCAACACCATAGCAAGCACTCTAATAACCTAGCAAGAATGGTTTTCTGCATCATTTTTTCTTCACACCTATTTGCCGTGTAATTGATCGATTTTTTTTCAAGGCTTGAAATGTTGAACCGGTTGAGGGGAGGTTGATTTGACTCTTCCTGTGAACAGTCCAGCTGCAGCCCTCTTTATCACATCTTTTTCCCCTCAAGAAGTTGCTCAGATTTTTACCGTAAAGTTGAAGTCAAACTAAACTTTGTTGCTGTTATGTACATGTACATGGACGACGTGGCTCCAGTTTACAGTACAAAGAACAAATATGTCATAGAGTAGAGAGTAAATATATCATAGACTTTATAAAATGTAAAACCTCTAAAGTAGAGGTGGAAAAAGAGACTGTGCATGTTACATGTAGGATTTAAACTACGCTCTTGGTGCTAAACCAAAATAATCTTTAATGAGAAGCTTTTCACATTCGGTGTGAAACATCGTCCTGAACCCCTCCTCCCCATTCTCACCACTTTACTGTACTTTAACCTTTGGTGGGCAACGTTTAGTTTCTTCCACATTGTCATTTTGGGGAGATATTTCAGGCTGCTGACTTGATTTCTCCTTCCACACTTTCTCAGCTCATTTACTTCATTTCTCCCTTTTTTACCTGTTTAATTTATTGCTTTTCTAGTTACACATTGTCTCCTGGAAAAGCTCCTTCTACAGTTACATTAACAGCGTTTAGCAGATGCTCTCGTCCAGAGCCACGTACAGCAGGGCTTTGTAGTCCACCACTGTTCTTACATCTGTAAGCTATGACAATCAGCACCTCCTCGTTAGCAAGTTGCAAATGGGCTAAACTTTATGCTCTAAGCAAGAAATGGCTGGAGAAATGAGCGTTCACGAGCGTGCACATGTTGAATTCGATGTATGGACGTTACGGGCAACAACAACAAGTTAATAATCTGCTTTTTCTTGCCATTCCTTACCATGCATTTCCTCAATCCACACATTTTTACTTGATCTAGATTTTAACAAGGTATTTTTGAATGTATTATTATTTAAAAACAGTATACCTACAGTACTGTGCAAAAGTTTTAGGCAGGTGCATGAAAATACTGTAAACAGAATGCTTTCAGAAATATAAATAATGATTGTTTATTTTTATCAATTTACAAAATGCAAAGTGAGCGAACAAAAGAAAAATCTAAATCAAATCAACATTTGGTGTTACTACCTTTTGCCTTCAAACCAGCATCAATTCTTATGGGTACCTTGCACAAAATCCCAGGGGTTTTGTGGGATTATAGTCATTATATTATTTTGTGAGGATTATAGTCATTATACGTATTTTGTGGGATTATGGTCATTATGTTATTTTTTGTTAGGATTTAGTCATTATATTATTTTGTAGGATTATAGTCATTATATTATTTTGTAGGATTATAGGATTATAGATCTGTGGTTAGTTCTCCAAGATGTTGGAACCGCCTACCAGCCGAGAGTTCCTTCAAAATCTGTGTACCAATGTACCTAGAAAAATTGATGCTGTTTTGAAGGCAAGGGTGGGGTACACAAATATTGAATTTGATTTAGATTCTCTTTTTGTTCATTCACCATTTTGTTGATGAAAATAAATGATTAACACTTCCATTTTGAAAGCATTCTTTATTTGACAGCATTTTTCACCTGCCTAAAACTTTATGGCTATGTCTCGTATGTGGTTTCCTCGCTCGGACTTATCTTTACATATGACCTGGGATGGGGAGTTTTGTTTCCTGGTTGGGGTGTGTGTGTTTGACGTGTGTGTGTTTAATGTTTATCAGGGCATGACGTAGGCTACAGGTTGACTGTGTGGTTAATGGACGTGATTATCAGTACCTGTGGCAGAGAGGAGCGGGTGTGTGTGTGTGTGTGTGTGTGTGTGTTTGCTGCTTGGTCTGACAGTGATTTGACTTCACGGCAAATATTACCCAAAAGCAGCCCCATAGACTAACATGAGCTCAAATTTCACCGCCCGACTGTGTGCTCGCTGTTCTTCACAATGACCCCAGATTCCATGAACCTCTTCACATATCATCAACTCCCGCACTCGTCTCTTTCCTCCTTTTATTCTGTTGATTTTTCACATTGGTTTTCTCTCATTAACAACACATGGGATCTGGGACTAGAAACCTTCGTTTTTCTTTGTCGGTCAACCACGGCTCTCGCCACCTCAGACCCACCTCGTTGAGCCTTTTTACCTCAAGCTGTTTCACCACTTTCCGTCTTCATCACCCCTCCTTCTTTCACCTTCACTTCTATGCAGTTTAATCAAGCAGTTTTCGTGCCACAGCTGCAACACTTCAGCATCACACCGGTGTTGTCTTGCGGTTGGAAATCACTCGGCCTCAGTCTTTGACCTCATCTGCCATTTTTACAGACTTTTATACAGTCGTGGGTGTTATTACCACAGACCTTGAACTCTTTTTATGGCCTTGTAGAATTTGCCTAAATTACACCAAAGGTTAGGAGTGTACCTGTGTGTGGGTGTGTGTGCGAGCATGTCCAGGAAATATTTTTTATTATTTATAAAAAGTGTCTCTGCCAGGTTTTTACTGCCCTGGTTGTTATTTTCGGCTGCTAAACTTTAAACTGCGTATGAAGTCTGTTGCGTTTTACTGCGTTGTCATCGAGAGCGTTGCGGCCGAGTCATTTCCCGCTGCACTTACGCCCAGATCAGAGGTTAATTACAGAGGAAAGTCACGACATTACTGTGCTGCACGGTGGAACTTCTTTTTCAAGCTATATCAGTATGTTCTAAAAACTGTACAGGATGAGACAACATTTACTAATGTACAGTATAAATGATTTTGTCTGATCAACATGACTATCAGAGGTATGACTAATAAAAACAACAATATACAGTGCAGTTTACATATCCACAGTGTTAGCAGTAACAAGTAGCACAATACAGTAATGTGGCCTTTAGGTGTAGCGCAGCAGTAGTGATTCAAGATTCAAGATTCTTTATTTGTCATACAAGTTATACAGGTACAACATGCGGTGAAATGTGTCTGATCCGCTCTTTTAACTTTTAGCCATAGACAAGAAGAAAACAAAAACAGAGATGCAATACAACCTTACAAACATGAATACAACCATCTGAGTTGGGAGTATGGGACAAAATAAACTATATACTATATTATACAACCAAAGACATAAAGTTACATGTGCAGGTTTAACCTGAGATTGTAGGTGTGCTAGGACAGACAGAGTGCAATGATGATTTTTTAAAGTGCCAAGTGCAACTGCAGCGTTGTAGGTAGCAGAGTAGAGCATGTGATATGGACAATGAAGTGTGAGGCAGTTCTGATACATGTTCAGTGATGTTACACACAGGGATGCACCGATTACAATTTTCTTGGCCCATTCGGTGCCGATTTTTTTTTTTTGTAAGGTATGATCTTAAATATAGAATTTTGCCTATGCGATTTATTTTCCCAGATAACAGAAATTAGAGTTGCTGCGAACGATCGGCAAAACATCGACCCCTAAAAACCCCAAGCCACCCAATATGTAGCGGTGAATTACTTTCCCTGTTCACTAGTTACTTTTATAATAGTGACATATAATAGTGGCAGCTCTACAGCAAATATAAACAAAAATCTAATTTTCTTCAATATAATGCTTTATTTCCATAACAAATTTTCTTTACAAATTTAAATAAATAAAATGTAACTCATAAAATGTAACAACTCCGGTAACTCAACGTCTTAAAAGTAACGTCTACTTGGCATTGTGTATTTTGGCCAGAGGTGATTTATCAGGTTTCTGAAGCCTGTATCCTCAACTATGGAAAACAGCTGGTCATCTAGTGATCATCTTGTGATTGACTTGTGTATCTGTGTTTATGTTGACAGGGACAGACAAGTCAAGGGAGCCGTTGATTTAGTGCTTATTAGCGATGTAAGACCTAACTATTAAATTGACGTATAAGGTTGATAAGCTATAACGTGTTTTAATCTACCTGTCGCCGTTCCTCTTTCTACGTCATCTTTTGGTTTCTGCAAAACTGTCTGTGAATAATGCAATAAATCCACAAGACCAGGAGCCACGCCGATAGTAGGATTCGCCGTGACTTCCAAAAACCCGCCCCCAAACTGCAAACCCGCCCCCTTTCAAACCGGCGTGCGCAAAATCTCCCTTTCGAGCAAAAAGCTGCTTTCGTCCAGTAATCTACTTCTTAGCGGACATTTAACATCGAGAGGAAAAAAGGCATTCGCAGGAAAAATACAGTTCTTGGCATAATATTATCACAACCCGCGCCAGTGATTCTTCATTGTGCTCTCAGGTTCATTTTGCGCATTTTTAAATTACGCTTGTAATTTTTTACAGCAAAGAAAGCCATTTCTGGCGCTCTAGTTTTACCGCGATGTGACGCTGTACTCACGCGCAAATTTCATTTAAATGGCCGCGCGATGTCACCCCATTCAAAGTGGATGAAAGCGCCTCTGGTGGCGTACATGTGAGCGGCGCTGCCTGAATCTTGTGGCAGCCGTGCTGCAAATGTCTGCTTATCATAAGATCGGTTTTGAAATCGGCAATACGTGTGACCAATCAGGCAAAAATCGGCGATTCTGATGTGGCCGATCGATGGTCATCCTAGTTACACACGTTACAACGCACTTCTATAGTAAAATCCCCATCCTACAGAGTGTATGTGTACAGTCATGATGCTGCAGCACATCACCCTCCACTGATGTAGAATCAGCACAAGTAACTTTACACTTTTACCATTTCACTATGTCCTACTTTACCGTGTTCTGGTGAAAGTAACTCCTTGATAATGCAGAGTCGATAACGCGTTACAGATTCAGACACACTGCATATAAGACTGGAGCTGAAGGATTAGCCAACACTAATGTTGTGAGATTCACGGTGACTTGTCTTAGCATTTCTTGATAGCGATAGTGATGCCACAAAATGCTTAAAATATTCTCCGTTCGTGCAGCAGGTAAACGTGGTGGTGTATAGTCACGATGTGTTGGGGCCTTCCAGGATCTCCTGCAGGTGCCCCCACTCACCAGCCATTGTGGAAGCTCAGTGGTCTCAGTGTTGGAGTGTGTATTGTTTCTGTTTCAAACCCAGTTTTAGTGGAAAAATGCTTCCAAATGCCCAAGTACTGTGTGTGTCCTGCTGGTGGTGGTGGTAGCGACTGCTGGTAGCCGTGTCAGATAGAGATATGACCTGTAGAGTGTGAGAGGAACCAAACCCAGGTTAGATCTTGTGAACATTCTGACCTGTTCATTATCACAGCTAATCTGACCAAAGTGTGTTATCAGGAGCTGCTGACCTTCATCTCCTGGTGCTAATTCTGTGTGTGTGTGTGTTCGTGTTCGTGTTGGAAAATTGTCAACATTATCAACTAATTATTTAATAATGTCCTTGGAAAAACATAAGTGTGTGTGTGTGGTAACATCCACCTGTTAGTTCCTGTTACGTTAAACGCTGTGTGTGTGAGTTGTGGTTCACTAGTGAGTCATGAGATGAATCATCATTTTTAATCAGACGTTGACAGTCTGATAACAAACAAGCTGCATTATTATTATTATTAGGGGTCCAAGCATAAAGTTCGTATGGACACCTCTTGTAATTGCTCTGTTTATTTATTATTTTTATTATTTTCTCGTACAAAACGGGTTGTGGAGTTTGGCTGTGAGTTACAAGCTGACATTTTAGGGTAAATGGAATGCTGTGCAGAAAGTGACCATAGGCAGCGAAAATCATAGTCATCGGCCGATAATGGGGCTACAGCATGGGAAAAGGTGTTTTGACCACATGGGGACGCTTATCATATCACATAGATGCATGTACTGTGATATGGAAACTTATAATTCACATCACATTCTAGAAAAACCACCGGATGCAATGTCAACACAGTTTAGATTGGATTTCTTCAGAAACACACTACTTACTGATGCAGTCACAGCAAAAAAGAAGCAGCTAACGTCACACACATTTCTGTTCCGCGTCTCTATTGAGGTCTTTTTCCTCTGGCATTTCACTGTATTATTCCGCGCTGTAGCTCGTTATCTCTTAATATGATTAATGTAGTTCATCAAAAGTAAGATATGGACGAGGGAAATATACAGTGATGCTATTTGAACAATAATTGGGCACTAAACACACGTTACATTCATGTGATGTTATTTTGACTTCTGATTCACTGACTGTGTTCTTTCACGATTACTGCATCCGCTGCTGTCGAGCTGCTAACTGCTGCTTATGCTTGGACCCCACTTAGTGCAGCTTGTGGCTAATATTTATTATTATTGTTGTTATAGCATTATGGCTATGAAAATGTGAAAATAAACTGTAATTAAAACATGAAGTTTAGTTGAGTCCTGAGAGCTGATCCTCCTCCACACGGTCAGCGTCCCTCAGGCAAACAGGTTGTTCTGTGTAATACGAGCTGACCCGCCTTTATATCTCACCAGGGAACTGGTTTTAGCGAGCTGGAGTGTAAATATGTACAGGATGGGAGTGCTTCTCTGACTAACAAATTTCATGCCTTAAAGCTGCAGAGTGGCAGTTGGTGGTGTAATTCGCCCCGTGATCAGGTTTGAATCCAGGGCTGGTAAAGTTACCACCTGAGGTACTTTCCATGAGGCAAGGTACCGTCCCCAAAGCACTGCTCCCCAGGCTCGTTAGCTGCCACTGCTCCTTCACAGATGGGTTAAATGCAGAGGTCACATTTTGCTGTGGTGTACTGTGGTGTGTTCACAATGACCAAATAATCACTCACTTTCAGATTTGGGACGGACCTGCGTATGGGGAATATGTTTGGCGTCTCATTTTGGTTGTTGCTCAGATATCTCGTGTTAGAAAAGTAGAGGAGCATAAAGTTTCATTTTTAATGTTTAAAGGAGCAGCTTTTTGAAGCAGAACTTCCTGTTGATGCTTGTTTATTCCTCTTGATCCAGATGCTGATTCAGCACCAAATCAAATCACAGCAAGCACCTAAAATATGAATGAAAAAGACGTTTCTCCAAGTTTGTTGTGTTGTGCAGAACGTAACATGAGGTGAGTCATGATGACGTTCATGGCTGCTGGTTGTAGATAGTAGATTTATTTCCAGCTATTGAAGCTTGAGCTGGACAATGTTTAGTGTCGGGGCTTTGCGCTGTGCTCACCGGAGCAGGAAGTTGAGCAGCAGAAAGGCATGAAATACAAGAAGTGCAGCATCCGGGCAGCACGGCCAGTAGAACATGTTGTTGAGAAATACTGGGGAAATGTTCAAATATGTGGTTGCGTTTTGCATGTCTGGGAATGTTGTTGTAGGACCTGATTGATAGGAAGACCTGATGTGTGTCAGGGTTCTGTGATAACATTTGTGTACGTGAGGACTGTGTGACATGATGAAATATATGGGACGAGGAAATGAAAACGCCTGCTTTATTTGGTTTGCGATGCGTCACCGCGTGGATACGGAACACAAAAGACTGATTGTTATGTTGTTAATTCTGGTAGCGCGATGGAACTTTCACAAGCGAAACCTGGTGCCTGCGTGCACTCGACTCGACTGCCCTCTCGCTCCGACCTACACAACACCAAAAGGGCCACAATTCACCTCAAGGACACTTTACTAGTGTTGTAAAAGCGGCGTTTGACCACACGTCACTAGAGCACTACATAAAGCTGCATTTTGAATGACGTGAAAGCACAACATGCGCTATATAGTTATGGGGATGTAAAATGAGATATCGGGATGAGAGATTTTGTTGGTATCACCCACCCCACTGAAGACCCGTGCTCATAACAACATAAGCGTGTCAGGTTGGGTGAGAGTGGTCAGGTGTAACTGTAGTATTATCTACCTGTGGTCATTGTGGAAGGACCTCACAGATGTTAACGTGGTGATGAATCTTTATGTATGTTTTGATCTTTGTACGGATGTAAAAGAGCTTTTAGGTGGCTATGAGGATTCAATTATGAGGAGACCTTTTTTTCTGTGATAATGTGAGCATTTTACATTGTCACGAGGCTGGTCTTGTGAGAAAACACTAAAATATGAATTTTGTAGGAATTCTCCAGATGTTATTTGCTTTAGGGGTTTAAGGTTATGGTTATGGTTTATTATTTATTACAGTAACATCTTGCCTGACGTTGTTAATTGGTTTCAGAACATGCAACTTGTCTAAATCCCTTAAAAAGGTTATCTAGGCTAGGGCTGGGTTCAAAAAATCGATTCACTGATCAATATCGATTCTCGTTCGAAAAATACGATATCGATTCAAAATTAATGGGATGATCTTTTCCTGCGGCTGCTTTTACTTTCACGACCGCGCAAGAGAGCTATAAAAACGTGAGAGCGAAGAAACTAAACCAAACAAACCATGGCTGAAGCTGCTCATCGTCTGCGTCTGGCCTAAAGGCGATGTTTGGCAACGCCGGTTTTAAAACGAGTTATTTTATAGCCAAACAAAACTGATATTGACGCAAAATCTCTAAATAAATCGATATCGGAATCGACTCGAGGGTGAATCGGATCGCGGCCTTGTGAATCCAGATCCCGATTTCAGGAATCAACAACAACACCCAGCCTAGTCTAGACCCCTAGAAACATAGCAAAAGCTGTTAACTAGTAGCCGCCACATAGAAACACAGCACGTCTTTCAGTAATAAAAAATTGAAAAAATTCTTACCTTTCTCTTCAAACAACCCTTTCTTTAATACTGTACTATGTTCTGTATATACAAATGTTAAAATTCATTTTATTATATACTAGAGAATTAAGCCGATATAGGTTTTCTAAAGCGATGCCGATGTTGAAGTCAGAGTTCAGCGATGAGTATATATGCTACTTAATGTTTTTGGCCAATAATTAGACATTTCCCTCTGTTTTGTGTAGTAAAAATATCACACTAATAATAACAAAGAGACTGAAATCTCACCAACTTAACATTTGGCTAACACTGACTAAGCAAATAACAAATAAAAACTGTAAATGTCTAAACAATAAGATAAATATATATAACATTTGAACTTGACTAATTTGTAAACAAAACAAAAGTTTTCAAATTACAAACTATTCCTGAAGGAAGATAAAAATGTAAACAACAATACAAAAGAGTGCAGAACTGCAACAGAAGGGTCCTGCAGAAATGACAGCATGGATCACGTGTGCCGCAGCAGAACTGGGCTGTCCGCGAGAATACCCGAATATCGCGTGCCTGGCTTCCGGATATCAGCCGATGCCGATATCATAAAAAATGCTATACTGGCCCGATATATTGGTCGACCTCTATTATATACTGTATATACACACACATTTTACAGTGTTTTATGTTTGTTCATTTCGTCTTTTTATATTGTATATACGGCTTGTTTTTGATCATTTTTATTTGGTTATTATTATGTTTTTATAATAAAATGAGAGATTTTTATGGAATTGTAATTTAATCCTTTATCATTTTAGAATTAGTGATGTAAGTTTAGGAAATTGTTCTGCAGTAGGCGGTGTAACCCGAGGTGTTACTGTGTTTGTTGGTTATTGACTGGAATCAGTAACATCACGAAGATAAAGAATAATGTGTGTGTGTGTGTTGTTATGATTATGCTTATTGCTGGGATACCCATTACCTGACCTATATGCTCTCTCACACACACACACACAGCGATGGAGGTAGGGAGTGTGGCACTCCTAGTGCTGTAATTTTGGTCACTGGTCATTCTTCACTAATTTGGTCCCCCGGAGCTTTCAGCTAAGCATCATAGCTGCTATGCAACAGCTGCTCTGTCTCCATAGTAGCGTCTTACACACACTCTCATCAGCATCACATGACGGGACGCTCTGCGCTGGAGTGATCACCGGTTTATCACATCATGAAAGACCTGCACACATCTCTATTACTGCCCTACAGCCTGCGCAGATTTACATTAAAAAGACTGTAAATATTAAACCTGAACGATATTAATACCGAGATTAAAGAGAATATTAATCAATATCAAGAGCTTCTCTTGAAATATCATCGGAACATGTCTCTCTTCCTGGGGCTTAAGCTCAGGGTTGGAGGTCAGAGTTAGGTTTTAGGGTATGGGCTTAAGTTTCAGGATTTGGGCCTAGGCATAGGGTTTGGGACTAGGCTTTTGACTTAGTCTGAGGATTAAGTTAAAATTTTTGTTTTAAAGGTTTAAGGTTTCTGCTACAGGCTTAGGGTTTAAGTCTTTGGGCTAGTCATAGGGTTTTGGGGCTTCCGTTATACAGGTTTAGGTCTAAGGCTTGGACCGAGGGTTAGGGTTAAGTTTAAGTTTTACAGTTAGTAGACAGGCTTATCCAGAGGGACTTTGTAGTCCACGACTATTCTTCAATCTGTAAAGCTAGACTTAAAATCATGGTTGTAGGGTAAAGGTTTCTGCTATAGTAGGCTTAGGCTTTAGGGCTTTGGGCTAGGCTTTGGGGTTTGGGACTAGGCTTTGGACTGAGACTTGGGCTTAAGGTTTAGCGTGTAGGTTTAAGGTTCTGCTATATGTGTAGGGTTTAGGGCTAGGGGTAGAGTTTGGACTGAGGTTTAGGGCTAAGTGTAAGGTTTAGGGAGTAGGTTTAGGGTTTCTGCTTTAGATTTAGGTTTGGGGCTAGGGGTTGGGTTTGGACTGAGGTTTAGGGCTAAGCTTTAGGGAGTAGGCTTAAGGTTTTGCTTTAGGTTTAAGGTTTGGGGCTAGGGGTTGGGTTTGGACTGAGGTTTAGGGCTAAGTTTAAATTTTAGGGAGTAGGTTTAAGGTTTCTGCTTTGGGTTAAGTTTTATGGCTAGGGATAGGGTTTGGGTTGAGGTTTAGGAACAAGTTTAAGTTTTAGGGAGTAGGTTTAAGTTTGCTTTGAGTTTGGGTTGGACTGAGGGTTTGAGGGCTAAGTTGGGATTTTGGGAGTAGGTTTAAGGTTTCTGCTTTAGGTTTAGGTTTGGGGCTAGGGATAGGGTTTGGATTGAGGTTTAGGGACAAGTTTAAGTTTAGGGAGTGGGTTTAGGGGTTTTTTGCTTTGGGTTTGGGGCTGAGGGTGGGTTTGGACATTGAGGTTTGGGGACAAGTTGGGAATAGGTTTAAGGTTTCTGCTTTAGGTTTAAGGTTTGGGGCTAGGGGTAGGGTTTGGATTGAGGTTTAGGGCTAAGTTTAAGTTTTAGGGAGTAGGTTTAACGTTTCTGCTTTAGGGTTTTGGGTTGGACTGAGGTTCAGGGCTAAGTTTAAGTTTTAGGGAGTAGGTTTAAGGTTTCTGCTTTAGGGTTTAAGTCTTTGGGCTAGGTTTAGGGGTTGGGATATAGGTTATGGTAAGATTGCGGGTAATGATTAGACTTGAGGTTCTTGTGGTTTAGGTTCAGTCGTAAATGTTTTGGACTAGGCTTAGTGTTGAATTAGAACTTGTGTTTGAGTTGTATTGAACTGTGCATGTTTGCACACACACACACACACACACACAGTGTATATTTTGTTGCTGTTGAATATGTAAGTGTTTTGCCTGATGTGATCTTAGCTCCAGTGATGTGTGTTGAGTGTGGGTGGTCTCCTGTTGGGTAAACTCCCAGATGCAGCAGTAGTTTGTTTAATAAAAGCTCCTCACAGGTATAAATCAACATGCGCTTCAGGATTGAACACACAGCCAGTCCGGGTCCTGTTTAGCTGGTAATGGAGATGGGAAATGGCAGCACATGAAACCACAGCGGGTGTGTGTGTGTGGTCATGTGACTGTGGAGCTGTGTGTGTGTGTGTGTGTGGTCATGTGACTGTGGAGCTGTGTGTGTGTGTGTGTGTGTGGTCATGTGACTGGAGCTGTGTGTGTGTGTGTGTGTGATCTTGTGTGTAAGCAGTGTTGGATGTGTGCAGCTTGATATGTGTGTTTAATAACTGCACCTTTGTGTTACAGGAGAACCAGCACAGTTTGACCCCACCTTCAGTGGACCCATTCACAACAGGTCTGTATCGTGTGTGTGTGTGTGATTAGCATGTGTCATATCACAGCAGGTCATATGGGTTAGTGTAGTGATCTCAGAAAGACTGCTATGAGTGTGCATAGAGTGCGCGTGTAGTGAGTGCGTGTAGTGAGTGCATGTAGTGAGTGCGTGTGAAAATTATTAGCCAGGGGTGTGTGAAAGAGTGGTGTGTGCAGAGAGTGCTGCGTGTGTGGAGAGTGTGTGGAGGAAGGTGTGTGTAGAGAGTCTTGTGTGTGGAGAGGGGTGTGTAGAGTGTGTAGAGTGCATGTGTGGAGGTGTGTGGGGGTGTGTAGAGGTGCTGTGGAGGTGTGTGGACAGAGTGTGTAGAGTGTGCATGTGTGTGGAGAGAGTGTGGAGAGAGTGTGTAGAGTGTGCATGTGTGGAGAGAGTGTGTGGAGAGAGTGTGTAGAGTGCGCATGTGTGGAGAGTGTGTAGAGTGCGCGTGTGTGGAGAGTGTGGAGAGTGTGTGGAGAGAGTGTGTGGAGAGAGAGTGTGTGGAGAGTGTGTGGAAAGTGTGTGAAAGAGTGTGTAAGTGCCGTGTGTGGAGAAGTGTGTGGAGAGTGTGTAGAGTGTATGTGGAGAAAGGGGGAGTGTGTAGAGAGTCTTGTGTGTGGAGAAGTGTGGAGAAAGTGTGTGGAAAGAGTGTGTGTGGAGAAGAGTGTGTAGAGTGCGCATGTGTGGAGAGAGTGTGTAGAGAGAGTGTGTAGAGAGAGTGTGTAGAGTGCGCATGTGTGGAGAGAGTGTGTGGAGAGAGTGTGTGGAGAGAGTGTGTGGAGAGAGTGTGTGGAGAGAGTGTGTGGAGGGAGTTTGTGGAGAGAGTGTGTAGAGTTGGGGTGTGTGGAGAGAGTGTGTGGACAGAGTGTGTAGAGTGCGCATGTGTGGACAGAGTGTGTGGACAGAGTGTGTGGACAGAGTGTGTGGAGAGAGTGTGTGGACAGAGTGTGTGTGGAGAGTGTGTGGACAGAGTGTGTGGACAGGTGTGTGTAGAGGTGTGTGTGGACATAGAGGAGTGTGTGGACAGGTGTGTGGACAGAGTGTGTGGACAGAGGTGTGTGGAGAGGTGTGTGTGGAGAGAGTGTGTGGACAGAGTGTGTGGACAGAGTGTGTGGACAGAGTGTGTGTGGAGAGTGTGTGTGGACAGAGTGTGTGGACAGAGTGTGTGTGGACAGAGTGTGTGTGGACAGAGTGTGTGTGGACAGAGTGTGTGGACAGAGTGTGTGGACAGAGTGTGTAGAGTGCGCATGTGTGGAGAGAGTTTGTGGAGAGTGTGTGGACAGAGTGTGTGGACAGAGTGTGTGGACAGAGTGCGCGTGTGTGGAGAGAGTGTGTGGAGAGAGTGTGTGGAGAGAGTGTGTGGGGGTCTTGTGTGGAGAGAGTGTGTGGAGAGAGTGTGTGTGTGTGGAGAGAGTGTGTGGAGAGAGTGTGTGGAGAGAGTGTGTGGAGAGAGTGTGTGGAGAGAGAGAGAGTGTAGAGTGCTCGTGTAGAGTGTGTGATGTTATTAGTGTATCAGTACTAGAGGGACTGGAACATGGCTGTAGTGCTGCTGTGTAACGTGATACCATGTGATGTAGGCTCCTGATCACATCCCCTTAAACAGATGCTGGAACAGTCCTGGAGTTTAAGTTTACAACATCAGGTTGAGGTTCAGACTAATCTTAGAGTTTGGGGGATGGAGATTAGGCTGAGTTTTAGGGATTAGAATTGAAGTTTAGTCTTAGTGTTAAGTGTGTTGTCTTACGGTTGTAGCCTTAGGGTTAATTCATAGGGTTAGGGTGAAGGGAAGGAGGTTAAGGTTTAGGGATTTGGATTGAGGTTAAGTGGTATTGGGTTGAGGTTTAGTGGTATTGGGTTGAGGTTTAGGGTTTGGGTTGAGGTTTAGTGGTATTGGGTTGAGGTTTAGTGGTATTGGGTTGAGGTTTAGAAGGATTTGGGTTGAGGTTTAGTGGTATTGGGTTTGAGGGTTGGGGATTTGGGTTGAGGTTTAGGGGTTTGGATTGAGGGTTAAGTGGTGAGTTCGAGGTTAGAATAATTATTGGGTTGAGGTTTAGTGGTATTGGGTTGAGGTTTAGGGATTTGGGTTGAGGTTTAGTGGTATTGGGTTGAGGTTTAGGGATTTGGGTTGAGGTTTAGGGATTTGGATTGAGGTTTAGTGGTATTGGGGTTGAGGTTTAGGGATTTGGGTTGAGGTTTAGTGGTATTGGGTTGAGGTTTAGTGGTATTGGATTGAGGTTTAGTGGTATTGGGTTGAGGTTTAGGGGATTTGGGTTTGAGGTTTAATTAATTATTGGGTTGAGTTTGGTGGTATTGGGTTGAGGTTTAGTGGTATTGGATTGAGGTTTAGTGGTATTGGGTTGAGGTTTAGTGGTATTGGATTGAGGTTTAGTGGTATTGGGTTGAGGTTTAGGGATTTGGGTTGAGGTTTAGTGGTATTGGGTTGAGGTTTAGTGGTATTGGGTTGAGGTTTGGGGATTTGGGTTGGGGTTTGGGATTTGGGTTGGGGTTTGGGATTTGGGTTGAGGTTTAGTGGTATTGGGTTGAGGTTTAGTGGTATTGGATTGAGGTTTAGTGGTATTGGGTTGAGGTTTAGGGATTTGGATTGAGGTTTAGTGACATATAAATCACTCAGTGGCCTAGGACCTAAATACATTGCAGACATGCTCACTGAATATAAATAGCAGACCAGCTCAGATCATTAGGATCCAGGTCAGTTAGAAATACCAAGGGTTCCACACAAAACAAGAGGGGGAATAAAGCACTAGCTATTATGCTGCCGCGGTTGGAATCAGCTTCCAGAAGAGACCAAATGTTCTAAAACATTAGCTACATTTCAATCTAGACTCAAAACTCATCTGTTTAGCTCTACATTTACTGAATGAACTGCGTTAGCAGTCCGAACTGATTGCATTCTGTTTTCCTTTGCTCTTGAACTTATTTTAAAATCCATTTTTGCGTCATTTTTAAATCATTTTGTTTTTATTATTTGTGATCACTGTTTTATGATTGTTTACTTTCTTTTTTTGTGATTATTGTTTTAATGTTGTTTTATGATTATCCTACTTCCTTTTATGTAAAAAACACTTTGAATTATCTCTGTGTATAAGTATGCTATGCTCATCAACTTACCTTACCTTGCCTATTAGGTTGAAGGGTTTAGTGGTATTGGGTTGAGGTTTAAGGGTATTGGATTGAGATTTAGTGGTATTGGGTTGAGGTTTAGTGGTATTGGGTTGAGGTTTAGGTTTGGATTAGAGATTAGTGGTATTGGGTTGAGGTTTAAGGGTATTGGGTTGAGGTTTAGTGGTATTGGGTTGAGGTTTAAGGGTATTGGGTTGAGGTTTAAGGGTATTGGTTTGAGGTTTAGGGATTTGGGTTGAGGTTTAGTGGTATTGGGTTGAGTTTTAGTCGTATAGGGTTGAGGGTTTAGTGGTATTGGGTTTGAGGTTTAGGGATTTGGATTGAGGTTTGAGTGGTATTACCGTTGAGGGTTTAGTGGTATTGGGTTGAGGTTTAGGGATTTGGGTTGAGGTTTAGGGATTTGGGTTGAGGTTTAGGGATTTGGGTTGAGGTTTAGGATTTGGGTTGAGGTTTAGTGGTATTGGGTTGAGGGTTTAGTGGTACTCTGGTTGAGTTTAGAGTAGGGTTGAGGTTTGGTGGTATTGAGTTGGTTTAGGGATTTGGATTGAGATTTAGTGGTGTGGGTTTGAGGTTTAAAGAATTATTGGGTTGAGGGTTTAGTGGTATTGGGTTGAGGTTTAGGAGTATTGGGTTGAGGTTTAGTGGTATTGGATTTGGGGTTTTAAGGGTATTGGTTTTTGAGGTTTGGGTTGGGTTGAGGTTTTGAGTAATTGGGTTGAGGTTTGATAGGCTGGGGTTGAGGTTTAGTGGTGTTAGGTTGAGGTTTAGTGGTATTGGGTTGAGGTTTGAGGGTTGGGTTCAGTTTGGGGATTTGGGTTGAGGGTTTAATTAATTGACCAGGTTTGAGGTTTAGGATTTGGGTTGAGGTTTAGTGGTATTGGGTTGAGGTTTAGGGTATTGGGTTGAAGTTTTAGTGGTATTGGGTTTGAGGTTTAGTGGTGGGGTTGGTTTGATGGTGTTAGGTTGAGGGTTTAGTGGTATTGGGTTTGAGGTTTGAGTGGTGATTGGGTTGAGGTTTGGTATGGGTTGAAGTTTAAGGAGTGTTAGGGTTGAGGTTTAAGAATTATTGGGTTGAGGGTTTTAGTGGTATTGGGTTGAGGTTTAGTGATATTGGGTTGAAGGTTTAGTGAGTATTGAGTTGAGGTTTAGTGGTGTTGGTTTGATTCTGATGGTATTAGGTTGAGGTTTAGGGATTTGGGTTGGGTTGGGATTTGGGTTGGTTTAGTGGTATTGGGTTGAGGTTTGAGTAGTGATGGGTTTGAGGGTTTAGGATTTGGGTTGAGGTTTGAGTGGTGTTAGATTTGAGGTTTAGTGGTATTGGGTTGAGGTGTAGTGGTATACGGTTGAGGTTTAGGAATTTGGGTTGAGGTTTAAGGGAATAGGGTTGAGGTGTAGTGGTATACGGTTGAGGTTTAGGAATTTAGTTTGAGGTTTGAATTTGGGTTGAGGTTTAGGGTATTGGGTTGAGGTTTAGGGATTTGGGTTGAAGTATTGGTGTTTTAGGGTGTACATTGTGGGTCATGAGTTAGTCTTGGGTTTTAGGATTGGGGTGGAGCTAGGGGATTGGGTTAGGATTTGGGTTCAGGTTTTGTGCTAGGTGTAAGGTTTGGGGTAGGATGAGGGGTAAGGTGTAATGTTTTGGACTAGAGTTGGGTTGAGGGTTTGGTTTAGAGTTGAGGTTTGGGTTCAGGTTTTGGATTGAAGTGTAAGGATTGGGGTGTGGGCTTGGTGTTTGCGTTGAGGCTTAAGTGAGTGATTGTCATAGTGAACACACCACATGTGAGTTGACCCATCCGTGCAGGAGCAGCTTTTTTGGCAGCACCCAGGGGGCAGTGCTTGGGGACGATACCTTACCCATGAGAAACTCTGTGGTGTCTTTACCCATGTGGAACTGATGATCTTGTGATGACGAGTCACCTATCTTAACTGTTAATGCTAGCAACTGACCCATAAGTGCCTGATTAAGGGGGTTGGAGTATGGGGTAGCATTAGACTTGAGGCGTACGGTTAGAGTCTGGGTCGGGTGTTTTAAGTGTGTTGACCACAGCTCATCCAGACCTGCTGTTTTCCAGGAGCTGCACTGACATCATTTGCTGTGTCCTGTTCATGCACAGTGATGTAGGATACATAGGTGGTAGGAATTCTGGGTAGCATTAACTTGAGCTGGGTTCACTTCCTTACAGTGGACTGTCTCTGTACATCACACACACCCAGAGACACTTGTTACAGTCTGTTAAACATGTTATTGCAAGTTGTTCTTCTAAAGGTCCAAAGGTGTTCACAAAGATGAGGAACTCACCATGTCCCCGAAGTGCTGACCGGCTACAAACACACACCCATAATTGGGTGTGTTCTCTGTGCTCAGGGTGTCCTGTGACTTGGGTTTATCCTAGTACATCAGAGAGTCTGAGACATGAACTCAAGCTGCACTTAAGTTGCACAGACGTCTCGAGACTGGACTTGGACTTGGACAAACTCACTTGTGAACGTCTGTGTTGTACCTGCTACTCACACATTAGTCAGCCGTGCTGCTTGACCCGTGGGTCCCGGTTTGGAGCTCTTTGGCCTTTAGGTTTCTGACTGAGTTAGGGCGAAAATGCACTCCTAAGTGCTTGAGGATGGCCCCGGGACGTCCAGCTGCCCCGGAGTAGATTTTGGTGCGAGTGCAGTGAAACAGCTGGACCGAGAGTGGGTTAAGTTACTGAGATGGTGAGTAAACCGGTGTGACGTGTTGGCTTTGTGTTGCAGCATGGCTATACGGAGACCCACGACACGTCCTCTACCCCAGAAACTCCACCGGCATGTTCTGTGGCGTGCTTAACCAGTAGAACACACTACACACATGCAAACATACATGCTTGAGGAACACAGAGACACACACGTCCACTTTTGCGTGCATGCATGTGTTTCTGCACACAAGTCTGTGAATGTACCTGTATGCATGTGGAAGTGTTTGCACACACACATTTCACACACATGCATGCAGTCACACACACCCTGACGTACACATACATGCTTATGTGCTTGGATGTATGAGATACCTTAAGCATACCCACACACACGTTTGTACACACACACACATTTCACACACATACAGGCCCCACCTTTTACACAAAACACACACACACACACACACAACCATACAGCTTACATGCAAAACAACATGGTGTGTGGTATACAGGAATATTATTATTATTATTATTATTATTATTATTATTATTATTGTTATTATTGTTGTTGTTGTTGTTGTTGTTATAATAATAATAATTATTATTATTGTTGTTGTTGTCGTTGTTCACCTCTCTCCCTCTCTCTCTCTGTTCGGGGATTAGGCGAAAATGTCTTCTCTTTGTATTCTAAAATATTGCTACAGCAACAAATGTCGCGCTGCTGCAATGCCAAGATATTCAAGTCATCACCACTCAGGTACCGTATGTGTGTGTGTGTGCGTTGCATTGCTGTATCCGGTGTGTGTGTTGCATTGCTGTATCTGGTGTGTGTGTTGATTGATATTTCCTCTGTGTATGATCAGATCTGTGTGAAGTCGTGTCCGTCTGATTTCTGGACGTTGAACCTTGCAGCGTACGTCCCTGGGGCACATTTAACACAGTACTTCAAACAGGAGCTGTGTGTGCTGCTCGGCCTGGCTGCACCAAGCTTCGCTCGTCTCACTCCAGCTGTGGGAGCATGTGTGTGTGTGTGTGAGAGAGAGAAGCAGGTGTGACAATAACCTATATGAATGTATATTTAGGAAATGCACCTGTGTGTGTGTGTGTGTGTGTAAAATAGTGATTTTGTATTTATCTTCTCTCTCTGTCTTCTGTTTCTCTTTCTCTCACTTCTCTCTCTCTCTTTATCTCTCCTCTGTCTCTGTTCTCTCTTTCGTCTCTCTCTTTCCATCCTTCCTTACTCTCTCTCTCTCTCTCTCTCTCTCTCTCTCTCTCTCTCTTTTAGACGGCAGCACAGATCATCCAGCAGGAGTTGTGTCCCTTCTTCTACACTCCCACCACTCCAGGTTCTTCCCTCTCTTTCTGCTCTCTCCTTGTAACTCACTGTTTTGTATTGGTTCATATTCTCATCTTCTTCTCTCTCTCTCTCTCTCTCTCTGCAGTGTTGGGCAGGTGTTTGCCCAATCTAAGTTCTGGATATGATAATATTCCGTCTGCCTTCAAATTGCCTGAATTTAAATCAAAATCAGACTGTCGAAATTATCATCATAGCATCGCAGAAGGTAAGCACACACACACACTGACAGCGGACAGCAGAATGCAGTGCAGTTCGCCACCTGCGTGCGCCTCGTAATATGTAATGATGAACACACACACACACACACGCTCACACACACACGAGGAGTGGCATAATAATGGTGTGTTTCTCTTCTATCTGCAGTGGACAGCTGACAGCGTGAGTGCCTCAGTGTGTTGATGTGTAGATCTCTGTAGAGCTCTAGTCTCACATCAAACTGCTCTGTCATCTGTCTACTCAAAATCTGTCTGTCATCTGTCTGTCTGTCCGTCCGCCCGTCCTGTAGGGGCTGTTCCTGACCTCTCCATCCATCTCTCTCCCTCGCTGTCATTTAAGAGCTCCTAAATGCTTAATGCAAAACACCTCTTAAATATAGCTGCAGGCGACAAGTGGGGTCCAAGCAAACGTCTGCACAAAGCAGCTGATGTAGTAAACGTCAACCAGGGTAGTGAATCAGTCAGAATTAGCCAACAACGACCAAAAAGCTCCCCATTACAACTAAGCAGCACAGCTGTCGCTAAGCAGCACGGCATCCTGTATACACCAAGTTTCAGCTTTCATGAAACTCACAGCTTAGGCTGCAGCAATTTATGTAGCATATTTAGCGCCACCTATCGTTCAAATAGCAACATTGTATATTTCCCTGTTGTGTATTTTAGTTTTAATAGTTTATACCAAATTTCAGCAAAATGGGACTTGCGCTTCATGAGATGTAAGCATGTAGCGTTTATAGCGCCCCCTATTGTTCAGTTGGTGTCATTGATACTAGCTGGGCCAAAGCAGTCCAACGATGCAGCTGTGTAAGCTAAATAAACCACACCCCTTTGTGAAGTCCTCAAAAAGCTTCATATTCCGATATCGGGCTGCGTCTGCAGATTGACACCTCGCTTGCGTTAACCAGCTAATCAGACTGGGAGGAGTTCACAAAGGGTTAGATCAGAAATCAGGGGTGAAGCGAGAATCTTCCCCAGGCCACATGGCTGGAGGAGCTGGAGATGAAAACACGCTTTCACATCGGGGGACGCTACCTTGCTCACGAGTACCTCAGTGCAGTACCTTCTTTACTGGTGCGGCCACCTTCCAGTCACAGGTCCAACCCCGTAATCGTGATGATACCAACTGTCCCAAAGCCGCGATGGTTCAGCTCACTGTTAGTCGAGGTTATGATGACGATGCTGAGGAGAATATGTTAAAGCAGGCGTGGCGGTATACAGTGCCCTCACATCTCCTGCCTCTCACCAGCCATCCAGTTCAGGTGTCTTGGAGTTAGAGCGCAGATCTGTGTTCTTGGTGCTTCAAATGAAATCCTCTTCTCCTCCTCCTCTCTGCTTCTTTTGCCTGTATTTCCCCCCCTGACCTTCCTCCTGCTCTTTTTCTCCTTCTCCACCTTCTCATTGATCTCCTAATCTTCCTCCTCCTCTTCACCATCTTGCTCCTCCTCCTCCTCTCCGCAGGCTGCTGTAGATGGACGGTGTTGTTCTGTTAGTTTGGGGAGGGTGCAGTAGTGTGTCCATATCCTCTCATCACCTAGTGCTTTTAGGGGGCTGGACATTGAGCTTTGCACATGGAGGGCTGTGTGTGTGTGTTTAGGGGATTAGTGTGTAGTGTAGTGTGTGTGACTTGTGGTGTTAATGATTGATCACACAGTGTTTCTTGTTGGAGGATGAAGCTAGTCTACATGTAACACGTCTCTCTCTGTCTCCGTAGTGACCTGCTGAAGGGTCTCACTGCCAGAGATGTGGGTGTGCGCATCTTTGCTGACTTCGCCTCCTCCTGGCAGTGGATTGTCATGTGAGTAAAGTTGTGGTAGACTGTGATTGTAGTTTGTCTCCAATTCCTCACATGACTAAGCTGCACGTTTTTATCTCCTGCTTCTAGCTCGGACCTCGTAGAGGTTATTCTGTAGTAGATGTCATTAGTTCAGCTATGTTTTATGGTCAGTTTGTATATGTATGTTCTGTGTGCTTATTTGTAGTTATCTCTTGCTGAGATGTGACCACGTTCACTTCACCTCGACTCTTTTCTCCCTCTCTCTCTCACACACAGAGCTCTGGTGATAGCCATGGTGGTGAGTTTGATCTTCCTCCTGCTGTTGAGGTTCATGGCTGCCATCTTGGTCTGGGTGCTTATTGTGGGAGTGCTGGTACTGGCAGCGTTTGGTAAGTGTGTGTGTGTATTAAGGGGGTTGTGAGGACCTGGTTGTCTCCTACACTTGGGGCCGGTCTCCATGAGGAAGATACTTTTAAATAAATATCCATGTTTGATGTGAAAGCTTCATGAAATGCTGGAGGATGTGTGTGGTTGTTGTGGTCAGGGTTGGGGTGAGTCTTATTTCCATCTGGTCATTATGGGAGTCAGTGGAAGGAGCTGATGAAGATATCTGTTGGTACCCTTCCTCAAGTAGCATTAAAAGACCTTTACTAGTTAAGTAGTGGTCACTCGAGTAGTGCTGTAGTGTGGAGGTTGGATACTCCTCCTGGTGGTCTGCACTTGAGTAAACTCCACGGTACACATGGTAAAGACGGGACTATGCTGTTAAAATAAGGTGAAACCAAATTTATCAGCTGTACATGGAATTGATGATGATGATGATGTCTGTATGTGAGATGTCTTCTCTCACTCTCTCTCTCTCTCTCTCTCTCACTCTCAGGTATATGGTACTGTTGGACGCAGTACAGTTTATTGTCCACCTCAACTGTGACCTACAGTAGTGTGGGTCTTACCACCAACGTTAATGTTTACCTGCAGATCCGGGACACCTGGCTGGCCTTCTGTAAGCATCTCACCTCACCTCAGCTCACCTCATCTCCACACCCCCCCTCCCACCTCACCACACACCTCACCCACATCTCTACATCTCCTGCACCTCCTCCTCCCTCACCTGCACCACACTTCCACCTCCCTCCCTCCACACCCCTCCCCTACCCTCCCTCACCTCACACCACCACTTCACCTCCCCTCCCCTCCACCTCCCTCCCCCTCCCCTCACCTCCACCACACTTCACCTCCCTCCCTCATTTCTCACCCACATCTCTACATCTCCACCACCTCCCTCTCCCCTCCTGCACACCACCCACCCCTCCCCTCCTCCACACCCACCCCACCTCCCCTCCCTCCACCACATACCTCCCTCCCTCCCCCCCTCCCCCCACCCTCCCCTCCCTCCCCACACACTTCCTCCCCTCCCTCCCCTCCCCTACCTCCCTCACCTCCCCACCCCCCCCACTTCCCCTCCCCTCCCCTCCCACACCTCCCCTACCCCTCCCCTCACCTCCACACCACACTTCACCTCCCCTCCCCTCATTTCACCTCCCCCCTCACCCACATCTCTCTTCCACCACACCTCCTCTCCCCTCACCCCCCCCACCCCTCCCCTCCCCTCCCACCCCTCCCCTACCCCCCCTCACCTACCCCTCCCCTCACCACCACCTCCCTCCCCTCCCACACCCCTCCCCCCCACCCTCTCCTACTACACCACACCTCCTCTCCACACACTTCCTCCCCTCATTTCACCCCCCCTCCACCCCACATCTCTACATCTCTCTCTCTCTTAAGTGATTATTCTGTGTGTAGGTAGAGGCAGTTCTCTTTCTTGTCACTGATCTTCCTCAGGCTATTCTCCTCCGCCGCCGCTCTCATTAAGAGAGTCAGCAAATTGTCACACACACACACACACACACACACACACACACACACACCGCACACACACACACACACACACGTGCACACACACACACACACGCACACACACACACACACACACACACACACACACACGCGCACACACACACACATACGCACACACACACACACACACAGAGGAAAATGTTGTTAGAATGTTGTTTGCTTGTGCGTGTGTGTGTGCGTGTGTGCGTGCGTGCGTGCGTGTGTGCGTGTGCGTGTGCGTGTGTGCGTGTGTGCGTGCGTGCGTGCGTGTGTGTGTGTGTAGGGCGGTGAGCTACATGATGTCAACATTGTGCTACCCTCTGGTCACTTTTGTGATGCTGGTCATTTGTGTTTGCTACTGGGGAATCACTGCTCTGTATCCTTTCTGTGTGTGTGTGTGTGTGTTTGATAAGAGCATTTATGACTCCATAAAATCAACTAATGTTAAATGATTATCTGATTTGTCTCACTGCTGTAAAACACTGAAGTGTGTGTGTGATGTGTTAATCAGACATTGTCCTTAACCAGTGCGTGTGTAGATATTTAGCTACTTCAGGAGCTCCCGTGTACAAGGTTGTGGCTCTGAACTCATCAGCGGGAGACTGTAGCAGCATCACCGCTAACCAGACCTGCAACCCACTGGTACACCACACACACACACACACACGCACACACACACACACAGCTGGCAGTACCCTGACTCCCTCTCTCCTTCCATCCCTCCGTCTGTCAGAGCTTCAACACGTCTGCGTTCCCCTTGTGTCCGTCTGCGCGCTGCATCTTTAGCCACTACAACACTGAGGGTCTGTTCCAGCGCAACATCTTCAACCTGCAGATCTACAACGTGGTGGCTTTCCTCTGGTGCATCAACTTCGTCCTGGCGCTGGGGCAGTGCACGCTGGCCGGAGCATTCGCCTCCTACTACTGGGCCTTCAACAAGCCCTCAGACATCCCAGCATGCCCTCTGGCGTGCTCCTTCCTCAGAACCCTGCGGTGAGACCTCAGCTGCTGCCCGCCTGGTGTGGACCATGGGGTGGTGGTAGAACTCTCATTCCATCTTTACATACCTACCTTCCACCATAAATCCCCACTGAAGAACACCACGAATATGAATACTGTTGTATGGAAGTACTTTGCATCAACACTACCTGCACATTACTGAATATTAATGAACACATTTAAAAGGCAAAACTCCTGAGAAATATTGACTCATGCAAATTAGACCATGATCAATGATTATTGATGCGAAGAAATTCATAGTCATGCATTATTAACGCAAAACACCTGATCAGTGCAGTGCAAAGGCAGACGCAGTTTTACACATCTACATAACACACCTGACATAGACAGGAAATTTCACAAGAAGCCATGGTGCACAACAACAGAAACCACAAGAATCAAACATAAGAATAATACAAATAAAATAAAAAATGTAAATGACAAAAAACTATAATAATCAAATGGTGCAAATGGTGTGGATGCATGTAGACTGCACCATAAATGGACAAGGTAAAGCAGCTCATCAGTGTTGACACATGCAAATTAAGCCATAAATGATCGACGCAACATTTCTCACGAACGTTGATGCACAATAATTTAGCAATAAATGCAAAACGACTCACCAACACTGATAAGAAACAAATTAAGCTGTAACTCATCCTAAACTCCTGATAAATATTGACTTGATAAATATTGATCAATGAATACAGACAGAAAGAAATTCATTGTCATAAGTGGTCAGTGCAAAACACCTCGTAAGTACAATGCATATGTGGTCTATGCAAAGGATATCATGAATACTAATATAGCCTTAAATGGTCAATGCAAAACCAATATTGATGTATGCAAATTAGACAATGGTCAATGCAAAGAAATTCATAGTAATAAGTGGTCAGTGCAAAACTGCACCATATATGGTCTATGCAAAGCATATCATGAATACGATCCATGCAAATTAGACAATGGTCAATGCAAAACACCCCATGAATATTGATGCAAAGAAATGAATAGTCATAAAAGACAAACCATAAGCATGTGCATGTGAACTGCAGCATATACCATCAGTGCATACAGCTCATAAATAGCGCGTGTAAATGACACGTTACGGTCAGTGCAGAACACCACAATATTGATTACACCCAGAGCAGTCCAACTGAAGATACACACTAACGCTGAAACCTGCTCTCGACCTGCACGAAATGGCAGGAATATTGATGAAAAGAAACTTAGCCACAAATGATCGATGAAAAACACATCACCAATATTAATACCAACACACACACACACACAGTGGGAGCTTTTACAGTCTGCATGAAGCGCTGTGATAACGACTGGTGCATCGCTCATGTCCTCTTACTACTCTGAGGAACGTCACCGTTGTTACTCATTTCCAGTCATCATCATTATCTCCTGCTTGATTATGAGTGGTTGAACTCTTCCTCAGGTACCACGTGGGCTCCCTGGCGTTTGGAGCTCTGATCCTGACTCTAATCCAGGTTGTGCGCATCGTTCTGGAGTACCTTGACCACAAGTTCAGGGGTACGTAGCAGACATCAGGTCCTGCAGCTTTCTCAAGCGTTTTCCACATTTACATGTGACTCACTAGAAATCTACTTCAAAAGTACAAATGAAATGTGTCGTTAAGATGTTTGAGTAGAGTAGAATAACTGCAGAAAGGGAACACTTGTGCACCTACATGCATGTAATAACGTGTGTAAGAGCGATGTTGAGCGTTGATAGATTAATTGTTTGATTAATCTCCAAACGAGAGAACCTCTGTGAGAAACGTGTAAATGGGTTTTAAGAGCTGGTTTCATCTTAAGAGTGCTGGGTGAATGAGCTCCACACGCCTCCACAGACCAATCAATCAGTCCACAGTGTGCTGGAGTTACTTCATCAGTGAGGACATGTGGTTACAAAGTGAGCCCTATGAACTTCAAGCTGCCAGTAGCTGCATATCTGTAATGGAGTGTGTGTGTGTGTGTGTGTGTGTGTGTGCGCAGCTGCTCAGAACCCCGTCACTCGCTTTCTAATGTGTTGTCTGAAATGCTGCTTCTGGTGTTTGGAGAAATGCATCAAGTTCCTCAACAGGAACGCTTACATCATGGTGAGTGACACACACACACACACACACACACACACACACACACACACACACACACTGAGAGTCTCTTTGCTGTTTGGCAGATCGCTATATACGGGAAAAACTTCTGCGTCTCGGCCAAAAATGCCTTCCTCCTGCTCATGAGGAACATCGTCAGGTCAGTTTCACACACACACTGCACAGCTTGAAGATGAACAGAATAACATAATTCATATTATTAATATAAAATAATAATTAATGTTCTAATGCTCTTAATATTATTATTAACATTAATTACTGACTATTTTTTTCTGAGTTACAACATCCAGACATTTAAATGACAAAGTTGAAAATGAATAATATTAAACAGTCCATGTTCATTAATTTCCATAATATTAAATAGTGTTAATAAAATATTATCATTACTTACCACTTAAACAGCTTTGATGATGATATTATTATTATTATTATTATTGTTGTTATTGATATTATTATTATTATTGTTCTTGTTTTGTTGTTATTATTGTTATTGTTATTATTATTATTATTATTATTGTTGTTGTTGTTGTTAAAATGACATTTGATGAGCTCGTTGCATATTCTGTAATATATATATATATATATTTAAGGTTTCTTTCCATATATTAAAACTTAGACTTTTCTGTATGCTGGTGATGGATTTATTTTATTTTATTTTATTGATGTGTGTGTGTTTAGGGTGGTGGTGTTGGACAAGGTGACTGACCTGCTGCTGATGTTTGGCAAGCTGCTGGTGGTTGGTGGTGTGGGTGAGAGACTTTAATGTGATAATTCTACAATCTGTTGGGGCTCCTGGTAACAAGCCAAACCTTCACACCGGCGTTATCTTCTACACCACTAACAAAACAAGTGGAATATTAACACCTTACATTTCACATGTTCACTTAACGTGTCCAACATATACAACATTTAAAAAGTTCAAACATTAATGAAAAGCAAGGAATGAAATGATAAATATGAAGAAGATTAAAAAGGGAACAGGTTGACTACACCTCCTACGCTCTCATCACACCTCACTACCAGCACTGTTTCATCACGAGTTTCATCCCGACATGATGTTGGCTTGTGGTCTGCTGGTATCACCAAGTCCATTCATTTCACCAGCAATCCCTGAGATATCACCACATGCTGATTTACCACCATCACGTCCATTCATATCAAACTTCAGCACAATACATAACATCCTGCACACAAAGCACACCGAGTCCAGCCTCTTCTCCTGTGTGCTTCCCCACTGCTGGAATCACCACAACATGTGCGTCATGAGCCTCCTGAACACTCGTCTCGTTACAGAGCACCTCCTCTCTGACTCAACTTCACACACTTACAACACGTAGTATGCACTGCTACTTCTCCCACGGTGCCAAGCTGGAATGGGTTTCCCTGCTGTCAGACGCTTTGGATGAGAGCCTCTACCAAGTGTGATGTGATGTGATGTGAAATAGATCTCCTCTTCAGTATAAAGTGGTAGTGTTGGACGCCTGAGCGATGTTTTCAGTTTGGATCGATGTTGTTGATCATCACATTAATATATTGCTGTAGATCGATGTATGGTCACACCACTACTCACTACAAGATTCAGGATTCTTTGTCACATATACAGGTATACAGGTACCACATGTAGGGAAATACAGCGTTGATTAGTGATGAAGCTTCATGGACGGCTTTTGACTTGAAGAAAATGACAGTCTGTCAAATTGCAACACCTTTATCACTTTTCTTCAAGTCAAGAGCAAACGCTTCATGAAGCTCCACCTGCACATCACTAACCAGTGTTAACCATCCTGAGACTGAGAGGTTAAAAATAAACCAGAGCTGCGTTCCCACAAGAGAACACCAGTGTGATGCTGTTGTAGCTGCGACATGAAAACTGCTCCAGTACAAAGTAGTGAAGATGAAAGAAGGAGGGATGATGTGAGTGAGTAAAAGACGAGTGCAGGTGGAAACAGGTTGAGGTGTGCGTTCAGTCAGGTGCTCTGAGGGGAATAAGAACCGTGTTGACCGTCAGTGAAAACAGGCCGAGGCAAGCGTTCCAGTCCCAAACCTCATGAGTTCTTAGTGGGAGAAAACCAACAGGAAAACTAACGACAGAAAAGACGAGTGTGAGTCACAACGGTTATACATTTGTGAAGAGGCTCATGGAGCCTTAAATCACGCGGTGGCTTCGTGAAGAACGGTGGCAGCAGAGCTCCACGTTAGTCTGTAGGGAGGAAGAAATGGACAGAAGTCATCAGCTCATGAAGGTATCAAAACATTGCAGCTTGTTGTCTGTCCTCCTTCATGCTGTTTGTTCCTCTCTCCTCCAGGTGTGCTGGCGTTTTACTTCTTCTCCGGCAAGCTCGAGATCCCGGGCTCCACCTTCAAGCCTTCAGAACTAAACTATTACTGGACGCCCATTATAGTGAGTTGTGATTTAGTTCCGAGTGTTAAAGGTGCAGTGTGTCGTTGTGGAACATCAGATCCCACTGAAGCTCCGTCTGCAGAGAGGATGAAGACAACATGGTTTAGCTGAACAACCACCATGATAATGACAAATTATAGCAGCAAGCGGGGCCCAAGCATGCAAAACAGAGGCAGATGTACAGATGTAGAATTACAGTTGCAGCCGTATTTTATTACCCTTAACATCAACAGCTCTGTAAAAATGTTAGTTTCAGGAAGGTGTTATGATGACCTGTCCGGGGTGTGTCCAGTGCAGTGTAACGGTGTGTTTTTTTTTTGTTTTAGACGGTGGTCTTCGGTTCATATCTGATTGCTCATGGATTCTTCAGCGTCTACAGCATGTGTGTGGACACACTCTTCCTCTGCTTCTGTGAGTATTACAGACAGTAGATACATGCCCATATGTTTGCAAATAATCACATACAAATAATAGTTATTTAGGCCATGTCCACACGTACACAGATATTTCTGAAAACAGAGATTTTCTGTTTTTTTGTTGTTTTTTTTTAATTGCGTCCACACGAGCACATTTTCAAAAATATCTCCGTCCACACGCAATAACAAAAAACACTGTCAAAAGCATGCCTTGCATTGTAGATGAAAACCTACATACTACAACCTACATACTGTGACGTTGTATGAGTGGCGCACCGTGTGACGCAAAACGCTCCGTTTTTCAAAATCTTCCCTTTTCTTGTCCACACCTAAACGCAGAAACGCAGTTTTCAAAAACCTCCGTTTTCACTGACCCAAGACGCCGTTTACGTGTGGACGAAAGGCCAAAACGCACAGAAAAACCTCTGTTTTCAGAAATACCCGGGTACGTGTGGACATGACCTTAACGTGTTGATTAATTTTCAATGCTAATACTTTTCAGGAGTTGTGTAACACAATATATATATAACATATACAGGTATACTTTATCACAGTCCGTGCATCACAATGCAAATGTAGACAACGCTGCGCTGATGCAGTGGCAGATCATAATGGATTATTTCATAATGACAGTTTCAAGCCTGTGGCATAAAAGGGAATAGAACGTCCCGGTAGGAACTGTAGCTGCTCGATCTGTGGTTCATACCCGAGCTTCATGCAGGGTGAAGAATGTAGAGAAGTTGATGGGATGCATCAAGACACTGAATGCTCTTTTCTATGTGGTAGTATGCATCTCAGGAAATAGCCGGGCTCTCTACACACTAGGTAGTGCACATGGAGTGTCATACGCGCCCTATTTGACTTTGTACACTACATAGGGTGGGAAGTGACTTTTTCTTAAAATGTCGTGCACTACGCTGGAAATGCTGCGCCCTCGCTCCACTCTGCCTTCACACTCTCTTGACCTGATGCTGTGTTAGAAATGTTAGAGTTATGGTGTTATTTTGTGTGAAATTTCGGAGCGAGCAGTGGAAGCTTGGTGGTGAACAAAATATCTTGTCTTTACACCATCAACGCTGCCTTCCTCATTTATCAGCCTAAGCAGATATAAACATATAAAAATCTCCGATATCAGCATCGGCTGAAAATCCCCCTGTTGTCCATCCCTAATATATTATAAGAGTAAGAGTTTTCTGATGAATGTTGTTCCTGTCTTCAGTGGAGGACCTGGAGAGGAACGACGGCAGTGTGGAGAAGCCCTACTACATGTCCAAATCCCTGATGAAGATCCTCAACAAGAAGAACAAACAGCCAAAAAAGTGATTCATCAACACTTTCATCAGCACCGTCACTTTCTCTCCCACCGTAACGACAGCCAAAAACACTCCGATCAAAACCCCACCACCAATATCTTCCACCTCATGCCACTTTCTTCCAGCTGTTCCTCTGGCCATTCCAGTAGCTGGTGTCTGGTCATTTTCTCCATTTTAGTGCTAGGTCTGAGTTCAGTAACGACCAATTTCACCAAAACCTGTGACGTGTTAAAGGTTGAATCTGGAGATTTGAAGTGGATTTTAAGTTGCAGACGTTGTGATTAGTGATGTTCAAATCAACCATTTTTGTGGTGTTTATTCTCCATCTGGAAAGCATGGATTTAAATCCCTGTATCATTTCATCACTTATTTCTAAAAATAAAACACTAACCACTAGACCACACTCGTGGGGCCACTTTCCCAGTCGAGAAGGATTAAGTCTAGTCCTAGATTCATTTCAAGTTAAATCTCCATTGGTACTACAATTTAGTCCAAGACTAGACTTAATCTTTGAGCAAGAAACCAGCCCTTAATCTTAAGAAAAGCAGCTCCTTCTGTGGCATTTTAATCCCATCGTTGCAACATCTGTTTTTCAAATTAAAACTAAAATGGAAAAAACAAGTTTTTATTACTACTTTATCACTCCAAAACCAAAATGAAACCACGGTAACACGTCGTCTGATTTCCCGTACTGTGTCTAAATAAAAAAGAGAAAATGTTGCAGCTCATTATGTTCTCTAATGGAAAACAGATCTGGAAGATGAATATTTACGTATTTTTACAGTGGTCTGTGTGTTAGCGGTCACTTTCAGGTCGCACCACTTGTGTTTGAATGAAAGCCCGAAATGAAAGGTGCGTGTGCCCTGCGGTGTGTTGGCATCTGCCCAGGGTTGGTCCCCACCTTGCGCCCCTAGTTCCCGGGATATGCTCCCGGTTGGGATTAAGAGGTTCGGATCATTTGGATAATAAATGATTGAATAAGTGCATGTTTATATTTTCCGTTTATTAAATAGTTTTATATTTTAAGCATAAAACTGGAAATCAGACGACAACTTGTAATTTTATTTTGGTTTTGGAAACGAATATTAGTTTTGGGTTGAATTTAATGATGCAGTGTTGGGATTAAAAACTGGAGTGTTGTCTAGTGCGGTCAGAAATGCCAGTGAGTAGTTCAGTAAAGCTGGACAGCACTGTAACGGAGTTTATTCTCCTCCCGCTTATAGTTTTAACCAATTCCTGCACAACCTTGTGTGTTTTGGTGATATCATCACTCCCGGTCCAGCTTCCGCCTTTACTTCCTAACAATCTGTAACCACTGGACAATGAAAACCTGCAGCACTTTCCGTCCTCCCCAGAGTGCGAATTGCCCCTCCATAATTGGGGGGTACTGCCTTCATAACAGAACCCCCCCAAACTGCTGTTTTTGTCTCTTTGGGGGGGTCTGGGTCTTGATTCGAACCATGGTCCTCCCTGTTAAAGGCATGAGTTTCTCCTTCAGCTGACCACACCGCTCCAGCACTCGTCCTTCACCAGCAGTGGCTTGATTTCCCCCCACTGTGCGCGGAGACGTCCTGTCCCATGCTTTATAAGGTTTACTACCAGAGAGATTTTTAAAGATTTGTTACTGAATTTTGTCTGTACCTTTAGAAGCTCCTTTATGAACTCCTTTATGAACTCCTTTAGAAGCTCCTCTATGAATTCCTTTATGAACTCCTTTATGAACTCCTCTATGAACTCCTCTATGAACTCCTTTATGAACTCCTTTATGAACTCCTTTATGAACTCCTTTATGAACTCCTCTATGAACTCCTTTATGAACTCCTCTGCTGATTGTCATGATCATGTTTTAATGTCGACGTGCACGTGTCGGTGCCAGAACAAAGTTGTGAACATTTCAGATTTGAACATATTCTACTAAACTGATGATTACTGATGACGCGCCTTTTCCTTCTGCTGTGGTTAAGAGTTGATTTTATGACGTAGAGGTTATTTATGAACCCAACTTTTAATAAATGTTGAATTTGACTCATTTTTGTCCTTGACTTCATGGTGTGATAACACAGTTACAGGAATGTTGATGTTTGGTTGGAACAGTGAGACGGTAGTAAAGCGTGGTGATTAATATTACACTCGTTACATATTTCACGAACAACACACTTTCAACAGGAAACTTAGTGCTGTTTTGATTTGATATTAAATCACCAAAACCTCTTCCCGTCTCTCTCTTCACCTGGTTTTCCCTCTTTCTCTCCCTTTCCTTCTTTCTTCCCTCACCCTCATTCCATCCTTTCCCTCCTCATTTGTCCTCGTTTCCTTCCCTCTCTTCCTCACTTTGTTTCTTTCTTGCTTGTTTGCTTTTTCTTTTTTTCTCTCTCTCTTCTTTTCCCTCTTTCTTGTCTTTCTTTCTCCCTTTCTCTATTTCTCTGTCTTTTCCCTCACACTCACTCTCTTTCTCTACATTTCCCCTCTTCCTCCCTCGTCCTCTAAACCTCTCTCTTTTTCACTTTCTTTCTCCGTGTCGACCATTCTCTTTCACTCCCTCCTGTTTTCTCTTTCTCGCTCTCATTCTTTTCTTCCGTGTTTTTTCCCCCTCACACTCCTTCTCCTCTCTCGCTCTCTCTCTATCCCCTTTCACTTTCTTTCAATCACTCTCTTTCCCCTCATTTTTCCCTCTTTCTGTTTTTCTCTCCCTCCCTCACTGTCTTTCTTTTCCAAGTGTTTTCCGCCAAACTCATCTACTTCTTTCACTCTGCATTCTCTCTCTCTCTCTCTCTCATTCCCTACCTTTTCTCCTCTCAATCACTCTCTCCCTTTCATTTTCCCTTTCTCTTGTCTTTCTTTCTTCTCTCTGTCACTCTGCACCCAGCATCCATCTCTTTCTCCTTTCTGTATCTCTACTGTATTCTCTGTCCTAGCTGTGTGTCTCTCTCCTGCTCTTTCTTCTCTCTCTCTCTCTCCACCTGATCTTTATCACAAGAGTTAAACCGTTAAAGAGCTGTGTCCTACAGAGTGTATGTGTACAGTCATGATGCTGCAGCACATCACCCTCCACTGATGTAGAATCAACTGCAGTAAACTACACTTTACCATTTCACTATGTCCTACTTCCACACGTGTTCTGGTGAAAGTAACTCAGCAGTAATGCAGGAGTCGAGTAACACGTTACAATTCAGACACACTCATATCAGACTGGAGTTACTTTAACTAACACTAACTAGTCATCTAGAGTCTAGTACATGTTGGGAGTAACTCTGTTATTTTACTCTTGTGCCGGAGCTCTTGTGGTGTTGGGGATTTTTTAATAGTAACAAAACAGCACTAAATTAGTTGTTAAAAGTGTTTGTTATTGAAATATGTAATGAGTATAATAATCCTGAACGTGTATTAATAATGTCTTACATTAGTGTTACCTCATACATCACTGTAACTGTCACTTTACTGTAAAACACGTTATTAGTGACGCTGCTGAACAGGCCTGGTTTTGGTCAACGTTTGGCAGATTTACACCTTTTTCACATTGTTTTCTGCCTCTTTGTTGCACATTTCTTTAGTTTATTTTGTGTAGGTAACCAGTGGAAACCTGCAGGGCTTGGGTTTATCTAGTGGTGAGGAGGGTTAATAACAGTCTGGTTGTGGTGTTTTAACTAGTGATGTGCAGGTGAAGCTTGATGAAGTTTGGGGCAGCACTAGACGGAGCTCTTGACCTGAAGAAACATGCTGAAGGTGTTGCATTCTGACTGTAATTTTCTTAGAAAAGAGCGCCATCTAGTAGAGATCATTAATGCTCGATATGACTCATGAAGCTTCATCTGCACATCAGGAATTTGAACCTTTATCTGCAGCCTCTCTCCTTTTCTCCTCCTTCTCATCCTTTTGTTTCTCATCTCTCCATTTTTCTTCCTTTTGCCGTCATTGCAGCAGCTCACAGTTGAACCGCTCAACGAACATCACAAACACATCTACACACTGTTCTCATTACGTCTGCTGTTTCAAAACATTTCCCACCACAACACATCACACGATTTCTACAGAAATTTCCTGTCTTCTTCTTCTTCTTCCTCTTCTTCGTCCACAGTGTATAATATTCGGCTTGTTGAGCAGCTGCTGCCGTGTCTCTCGTCAGTCGCACTACACCATCCCTCATTTCTCCAATTTTTTAAGGTAGAAAAATGACATTCTTTATTTCTCTCCTTTTTTATCAACCCTTTAATCTCTGTTTTTCAGACTACAGCAACCAGTTCAGGGATAATTTGTTTAGTTTGCGTTAAACGTTTCCAGCCAGAGTTCCAGCGTTTTCCACATGACTTATACACAGTTTCACTGAGGCGCTTTCTAGGGCAAAAGAAAACAGTCAAGGAAATTAATGAGTTACACGATGAGAAGATGGGAATCAGGGGATTATTGCTTTCTAAAAAGTCATCATCAGACTGATGTTCAGATTTGTCTGATATTTCCAGCTGATATCTGCTGCTGTGTTTATTGTCGGTGTGAAAGGTAGTGCTTGTGTCTGTCATGTCCAGAGTCCGAGGTGGGATGTTATACGACCCCACCTTCTGTCTTCAAATGTCTGGTGTTATTTTGTTTAAATTCTGATCCCACAGTGGAACGTTCACCAGCAGAATCTCGGGTCTTTACTCAACTCTGCTGCACACGTCAAACATGTTTAACTACTAAACTGTGTGTTTGCTTCACTTAGTGAATGTGAGCTCACACATGGGCCGTGTCCCGAGCCGTGTACTACTGCACTTAATAGTATGGTAGGTAAGCTGCTCTTATCATACTCTTCTGTGTGGTAGTATGCATCTCAGGAAGTAGCCGGGGTTGTACCTTAACGGCTCTCTACACACTAGGTAGTGCACATGGAGAGTCACACGAGCCCTATTTGACTTGGTGCACTACATAGGGTGGTAAGTGACTTTCTTAAAATGTAGTGCACTACACTGGAAACGCTGCGTCCTCCCTCCGCTCTGCTTTCACACTCACTTGACCTGGTGCTGTGTTAGAAATGTCAGAACGATGGTGGTGTTATTTCTGTGCAAAATTCTGGAACTTTGGTGTGCCAAAACAATCTCATCTTTCCACTCAACTTCCTCATGTATCTATGGAAGCCCATTTCCGCCACTACAAGAAAAAAAGTTGAAATTATTAGATAAAAAGGTCAATTATGAGATAAAAAAATCAAAATTATGATTAAAAAGTCATAATTATGAGATAAAAAGTTGAAATTACGAGATAAAGTCGAAATTATGAGAAAGTTGAAATTCTGAGATAAAGTCGAAATTATGAGAAAGTTGAAATTATGAGATAAAAAAGTCGAAATTATGAGAAAGGAAGTTTCACCAGTGGTGCTAAACCTGCCGTTGTCACTTGCACATGTAAACTTGACGTTTTTGGCTTGACTTCAGATTCAAATGGATTGTAAATACATCGAGGACTATTTTAAACGTGGCTTCACCACAAATGAAATACTGCTTTTGCTTGTAGATTCACAAGTTGCCTCTGCAAGAGACTTCAACAAGTTTAGCACCACTGACGCGCACGCGCACTTCCTTTCTCATCATTTCCACTTTTTAGCTCATTATTATGACTTTTTAATCTCGTAATTTCAACTTTTTATCTCATAATTATGACTTTTTATCTCGTAATTTCGACTTTTTTCGTTCAGATTTTTTTCTTTTAGTGGCGGAAATGGGCTTCCTCATGTATCGGCAGATATAAGAATGAAAACATCAGATAT
Organism: Distichodus sexfasciatus; assembly: GCA_032718565.1. Taxonomy (NCBI): domain Eukaryota; kingdom Metazoa; phylum Chordata; class Actinopteri; order Characiformes; family Distichodontidae; genus Distichodus; species Distichodus sexfasciatus. Next base: position 128,022 of record JAVGVS010000697.1, read on the forward strand.
TGGTATCAATCTATAATCCCCGTATTGTGCAATCCTAGGTTTCAGTTTGTAACTTCTAAAGGAAAACTCAAAACGAGTCATATGCAATATGAAACATTTATTCATTCATTCATTCTTTTCCAGGAACCAGATCACAGCCACCGTGCTGCTACGCTCCAGTGCAACAAACTCCTCTACAGTTTCACCAAAAGAGCTGCAGTACAAACGTTCTGGGGGTTTACTGGTTTTAGTGACAAGCGTACGAGTAATACAAACGCGTCTGGATTGAACAGATAATCATTAATACCCAACGCCACTACAGTGCCACCTCCACTGATGATAAATAACAGTAATAATTATTATTAATAACAAGGGAAAGCAAATGGATGCTTAATGACGTCACGTGAAGTGAGAAGTTTTCACAATTTGTCCCAAACGGTGGCGCTGTAGAGCTTCATGTTCCATCTTAATGACTTTTAGCGTTTATTAGAGACGGGTGAAAACTGGAATAATTCATCTTCACATCATCAAGCCTCGAACCGCAGCTCGTATCCGCTCGCCGAGGAAATTACACATGAAAATTAGTGGTACAGCTGAAGAGAAACAGGACGTCTTCCACCTGCCCTGCCGATCCACGAGCCGTACAATTACACACACTTAAAAACATCATTTACAATATTCATATATACACATTATATACACACACACGCACAGACAGACAAAGAACGAGTGGAAGAAATACTCATCAGTAGGAGAGTGGAAGTCGTCATCTCCACCGGTCATTTTTAATTACAGGGAAATCATCTGAAGAACGTCAGAAGTGCAGATTTACCGCTTTCTCTTTAAACAGTGCTAACGACTTCACGATGCGGGAGAAGAGAAGAACAGTGTCAGATCAAGATGCATCAAATTTGTGGTTTCTGAAGTGAACCAACTGTTATGTAACTGTTTATGCAGATGTTTTCTCCTATTTAATGCTTTGTAAACAGCAGCAGCAGCAGCAGGTCTCACTTCCGTAATACTGCCTCCTCCTCCGTTCAGGAAGCAAAAACATTTAACGTTAAACTCCGAGCTGCAGTGCCGCCCTTCGCTTCATGATGACTGTTCACACTGTAAGAACACGACTCTCTAAAACACAGGACTCAAGTCGTCAAACTGGCACGGGAGAGAGAGGGGGAGAGAGAGGGACGAGCACAGTGCAGAGGCCGTTTAAAACGAAGGCTTAACAACACAGGGCCGAGTTCGAGCCGTTATAACACTTTCAATCTAAAGTCCTTCCTCATCTTCCTCCTTGACGCTAGAGTGTGTGAAAAGAGTTTTCTTTGGTATGAAAATCTGCTGCTTGTTTTTGTGGCAAAATGGTGTTATATTTGAATCCCTAAACTAATGAAAAAATCCCAAACGGGATCGCTGTAATAATGTCATGGTCGTTTAAGACTGCCCCTCTGCTTTTACTGGACACGTGGCTCTATTTGAGACTGGAGTGGTCACCCCGGCGCTAAGAGTGTGTGTGTGTGTGAGAGAGAGAGAGAAAGAGAGAGTGTGTTTGTAAGGCTGAGACAGACGGGAAACTGCTCAAAGAAATTCTGTGTAGACCAGTACCGTGTGTGTGTGTGTGTGTGTTCGTGTGTGTGCTTCCACCCATCGCTGGGCTCTACTCCTCCTCCTCGTCTTTCCGTCACACGCTCAGCATCCAGAAGAAGAAGAAGATGGCCAGCAGGAGGAAGAGCGAGTCTTGCCAGTTGTTGCCGTTGTTAGGGTTACCGTTGCCCGGGTGATCTCCGTAATGAGGGTCTGAGTGCACAGAAACATTGTGTCAGATTTCTACAAGCGTCGTCGTCTTCTAGAGAATAAGCTTGGCTTAAAACCTCTCTAAACAGAGAAGATATTTGGTGTTTATCAGAGAAGAGTAATAACCAGGGATGCACGAGAGGGTAATCATCAGCTGATACCGATATCCGATGATTTTCATCTTTATATCTGTTAAAGCTGATAAACGAGGAAGGCAGAGTCCAGCGCGTAAAGACGGGAGATTTTGCTCACTACAGTTCCAGAATTTTGGCACTAAATGGAAATGAGTTCTGACATTTCTAACACAGCAGCAGGTCAGAGTGGCGTGATGGTGGAGCATTTCCAGCGTAGTGCACTACAGTTTTAGAAAAATGTTCCCACCCTATGTAGTGCACCAAGTCAAATAGGGTGCGTGTGACTCTCCATGTGCACTACCTAGTGTGTAGAGAGCCGTTCAGCTACAACCCCGGCTACTTCCTGAGATGCATACTACCACATAGAAGAGTATGATAAGAGCAGCTTACCTACCATACTATTAAGTGCAGTAGTACACGGCTCGGGACACGGCCCATGTGTGAGCTCACATTCACTAAGTGAAGCAAACACACAGTTTAGTAGTTAAACATGTTTGACGTGTGCAGCAGAGTTGAGTAAAGACCCGAGATTCTGCTGGTGAACGTTCCACTGTGGGATCAGAATTTAAACAAAATAACACCAGACATTTGAAGACAGAAGGAGGGGTCGTATAACATCCCACCTCGGACCCTGGACATGACAGACACAAGCGCTACCTTTCACACCGACAATAAACACAGCAGCAGATATCAGCTGGAAATATCAAACGATTGTGATATCACTGTGCACCCCCAGCCCTAATTAAATCACACTTTTGGCATTTAGCAGACGCTCTTGTGCAGGACGACTTCAGTCTTTCCTCAGTTCAGCAGCAGTCTCCCTGCAGTAACCTGCGGTTAAGGATCTTGCTCAGGGGCCCAGTGGCGACGGTGGTGCTGGAGGCAGGGTTCAAACCCCTTGGTCCAGAGGTCAGTGACCTAACTAGAGCTGTAACTATCGATTCTTTTTGTAATCGAGTATTCTATCGATTTTCTTATCGATTAATCGAGTAATTGGATAAATTAAAAAAAGACAGTACATTTGTTTTTAGGCTTATTCTAGTGTGTGAGTAGAAGTTAGCAATACGTGCTTTATGGTGTTGAATTTTGGACGCCCTGCACTACTCATAGTTTGATGTGTAAATGCTGACATAGTTATAAAATCAGCACATTTCTGATGAAAGCTGACTCATTTTTTTATCTTTAGGTCAAATAAAAGAACTGAAAGAACAATGAAAGAACATCATTTACTGCTGAGTTTTTATCTATTATTGTCTATTTATTATCTGTGGCGTAACATTCTAACACTTCTTTATCCATTTGGTGTCCATCAGAATATAGAATAACATTTTTTTGATAAATACATTTTCTATATTTCTTCTTTCCTATTGATTACACTATAACATTATAAAATTTAAGTTAAAAAAATCTGATCAAATAAAAATGGCCTAGAAAATGTGCTGCTTTTGGCTTTTCTGGGAGAGAACTACATTTCCCACAATCCCCTGCGCGCTCCTCGGGGACGCGTCATAATAAAGCGTTTAGCGTGCGTTACGGAATAAACTATGGAAGATCTCTGGGAAACTCAATAAACGGCTGTACTGTGAGTAGAACGCTGCTTGTTGTGGTTATTCAGCAGCTACATGTGCGTTTTGTCTGTAATGAAGGCTGCGTTTAAACCGAGCGTTGTAGCGAGTCATGACGCTGACGCGGGCGCGTGTTTACATCGCAAAAATGTCATTTATGGGTTTTTACGTATTTACTTCTGTTTTAGTGCACAGAATATCTCACAAATACCTTCACATACTGAGGGATCAGGTCTTGTCTTGATCGCGTCTCTAAAAACAATGTGCATCATTAATAAGCATCCGTGTGAGATACAAGCGGCGCGTGCACTAGCGAGTGAAACGAATTAAACGAAGCTTCGATTCTGGAAAAATTGCCTCGACCATTTTTTGTAATCGAATGATTCGAGTTATTCGAATAATCGTTTCAGCTCTAGTCCTAACTAGTGAAGCTTCATGAAGCGTTTGCTGTAGCTTATGGCACCACTAGATGGCGCTCTTGACGCAGAAAATGTAACACCTTTAGCACGTTTCTTCAAGTCAAGAGCGCCATCTAGTGGTGCCACAAACTACAGCTTCATGAAGCTTCATCTGCACTAGTCCTAAACCCTAGACCACCACCAGCCCGTTACTGTGTGCATGTGCTGCGTGTGTATATGTATATCATCCCGTGTATATGTGTACCTGCTCTGTGAAAAGGGTCGTTGGTGTTGAAGATGGTGGTGAAGAAGCCGAAGGGGAAAGCACCGATGCCAAACGACATGTGGAACCCTGTGTCCCCAAAACCCTGAAACGGCTGGAGAGAGAGAGAGAGAGAATCGGGGGGGTCATTAGAGAGAGAGAGAGAGAGAGAGAGAGAGAGTGGGTGAGTGGATGGATGAGTGGGTAGGTGAGTGAAATGAGTGGGTGAGTGGATGGATGAGTGGGTAGGTGGGTAGGTGAGTGCTCACCCCTCTACTCTCAGGCTCTGTTCTCTGTCCTTGAGGTCGAGGTGGAGTTTTTAGTCTGAAACAAACACACAAACCAGGTCAGAGCCTCCGTCACACAGCTGAGCCAGCGCTGGACAATTCATCAAAACGTTAATCAAAACTACACATGGCACGATACTGATATCTGCTGATATGATACGAATCCGATACACTCTCCGAGTCTTCTTAAACAGAAAACAGAAACAATGCTTTAAAAAATGTCCGAATACACGACTGAGATTATTCTGAAAACACAAACACTAATAATTCCACACCCATATGTATGTGCTAAATGATTTATTACTAAAATAACATCTCAAACATGATTCCTTTAAACACAGGTGTGTCATTTAGTGACGCTCCCTAATCCTGCGGCGCTAAAAGCATCAGGAACACAGAGATTGTGAGTGAGAGCTGGTGTTGTTGAGGAGATTAAACAGTATAAAGGTGTGATGTGCTTTTGGGCTTGTAGTGTGTTGTGTTGCTTGTTCTGCTCATTGTCATATCAATATGTAGGAACTGGTGTGAATGTGTGAGTGTGAATAAACCAGAACCAAAACCTACAACTTCAGTGAACAGACCGGCTCCAAAGACCGAGCCGATACCCCGTCCAGCTCTGTGAAGCACTATCGCACCGATATCCTATCCACGTGTTGGATCAGAGCCGTCTCCCATCCAAACTGACGTTTACAACCTCTACTCACTGGGATTTTACACGTACAGGTCATTACTGCTGTGCCTGGGGGGGTTACCTGGGGTCCTCCTGGCTGGTGCTGCCTCGACCGTACAGAGGAATGACTTTATCTCTGCTGATTCCTGCTTTACACACGGGACACTGCTGCCTGCTCGGCCTCGTCTCCAGCCACTGAGACACACACACACACACACACAGAAGAGAGACGGCAGTGAACACTATCATAATCTACATGCTCGAAGAGAAACCTTTAGTGCAGATGTGAACGGCTCCTGAACGCTCCCAAGTTCTATGTGTTCCAGACTGATGTACATATAAAGGTGTGAACAGGGATCATGTGCAGGTGAAGCTTCATGAAGCATTGTGGCACCACCGGACTTTTTTGACAAATGGTGTCATTTTCTTGGAGAGCGCCATCTAGTGGGGATCGTGTACGCATCATGAGACACATGAAGCTTCATCTACACGTCACTAGACTGAACAGCATCTGGTTGTCTGGCTGCAGCTGCAGGAGCACACAGCTCAGATTCTGAACATGCCATTTACATTTACAAACACTCAGCTCTCACTGTACACCAGACTTCCTGACCAACACCACCACCACAGAGAGAGAGAGAGAGAGAGAGAGGGGGAAGGAGGAAGGGGAGGGTGAGAAAGGAGGAGATCGTGGAAGAAAGAGAGAGAGAGTTTCTTGCTCCTCTGCACACACACTCTCACTAGATAAACACGTCAATAAGAAGAGAGAGAAATGCAGGTCTTACCTGATGGAGACACGGCCAGCTGCGGAGAGGGAGGGAGAGAGAGAGAGTCCGGGTTAGAGAGGGTCAGTGTTTACATGTGTAATAAAGCAGTCTGGGTTAGGATTCCTCCTGAGCTGAGCTTAAAGCTGCTGCCGTTAACAGTCCATAAAGCTACAACAGCACGCCGCAAGCCTGAGGTAACGTTGATGACGGTCAGTTGTGTAGTGGGATCAATATTTACACCCACACTGCACCACTCTGAACATAAACACACCAACCTACTGCACAACCCGCATCAGCTGACCGCCTTCTACTCCAATCACCTCCCAAAAGCTACCGCGAGCAGGTAGATAAGCTCCTCATCACCACAGCACTGCTCTGATCACGGTCACCTTTAACCACGACCCAGGACCTTCTCGCCGTGAGACGGCAGCACTAACCACCGCACCACCCCTAGTGGAAACACAGCGTACTGGACGTCAGGGCTGGGCCACATCACCTCAGCATTAATTGAATATTTGACCATGATTAGGATTAATGAACAGCCGTTTTGTTGGTGTTTGATCTCGTAGTTCAGTGGCAAAGCTTCGTAATTACACGCAGCTTTATCCATATTTATACTAACACAGTCTTTATCAAACATCCACCCAGCAGGTCTCAACAAAGGGAGAAAAATCATCACTTACAAGCACCTGGCATTTCTGGACATATCACACATGGCTGGACGGACAAACATGCACACAGCCAGACAGAGAGAGAGAGAGAGAGAGAGAGAGAGAGAGAGAAAGATAAGTGGATAAAAGTGGAAAAGATGGATGGATAGAGGTAGACAAGATATACAGATGGATGGATGGATGAGGAGACAAGTTATAGAGTTGGACACGGCGGGAGAGAGATGGACAGATGGATGGACAGATGGAAAAGTTATAAATGGATGGATGTATAGAGACAGACAGGTGGGCGGGTGGATGTTTTAGACAAGCAAACAGATAGAAAAGTTATAGAAGGATGGATGGAGACATGGATGGACGGAGAGATATGTAAGTGGATAAAAAGATGGAGGGATGGATAGAGTTACGGATGTGTGGATGGATAAATACTACAGAGGCAGGAACAACCAGAGAGACAGGAGAGGGAGTGGGAAGAGAGAGCAGTGGGAGAGAGATGGAGAGATGGGAGTTATTTTTATTCTTCCACTACAATAAAGCTGACCCTAATCCCCTTCTCTTCCCCTAATCTCCACTTAACCCCGGTCAACACGGCCAGCCCCGCTCACGTCTACACCCGCCCAGTCAACATCCACTCACAACACTGAAGACACTAGAGGAATCCTGCCACACCACTCGAGTCCTGCTGGGGGAAGTGGCACGCACAGAAATCTAACTACACTCAACAGAAACCACATGAATTTGGGACAGCTGGTGTCCAAGCACGGCCCCCGTCTGCTCCTTCACCGATGGGTCACATTAGAGGTCACATTCAGTTGTGGTGCACTGTGTGCTGTGTTCACAACGACAAATAATCACCCACTTTCACCTTTAAAACTCTTCTCAAGCACAGCGTTCACAGACAGAAACGTACGTGTACATACACACTCACATGAGCAGAAGTGTTTGTGTGTAAACAGTACGGTGCAGAAGTCTTCAGCCACACCTCAGCGCTCTCTATTCTGCTGCCACAGAGGCTGATGAAGTGATACACACCTCTCTGTGTTATAATCATGAAACATGAAAACACTGATCAGACACCACCAGATCATAACATCAATTCATTTGAGTGAGTGATTATTCGTCATTGTGAACTAGGGGTGCAACGATTATTCGACGTTGTCGACAAAAGTCAACAATAAAAATAGTTGCCGACGAATTTGATTGTCGATAATTGTCGCCAGACATATTTTAAAACGCAGTACTACCGCTTTCCAATAGAGTGCACCAATACACCACACTCTGGTGAGATTCGTTCTTGCGCAACAGCATTCAGTGACAGCTAGAAGAATGGCCCTATGGCGTCACATCAACGCCAAAACTAGAGCGCGCAAAACGGCTTGCTACAAAAATTTTGCGGGCGTAAATTTCAAAGTCGCGAGCGCAAATGTGAAACTCGAGAGCACAAAATTAAGAATCGAGTGCGCGGTTGTGATAATATTGCGCGCAAACTGTATTTTTCCTCTCGAATGTATTTTTCCTCTCGATGTGTTAAATGTCCTCGCGCACAAAGTAGATTAGCGACGAGCGGCTTTTATGCTCGAGTGAGAGTGAGGGGCGGGGTTTGGACAGTTTGGGGGCAGGGTATTGGCAGCTTCTGCCTGCGAATCCTATTGGCCGATGGCTCCTGGTTTTGTGATTGGCTTAAGAAAGTTCCTACAGAAAAAGATGTTGGAGGAAGAGGAACGGCGACGGGTCGGTTAAACGCAAGTTATAGTTTATCGGCCTTATAATTATAATTTAATAGTTAGGTCTTATACGTTTAATAATCACGCAAAACGGTAAAGTAACCAACGCCTTTGTCACTCGCTCATAAATGTTATAATGGTATGTTACCATTTTGTCAGTACCATCAGAAAACCAGGAGCCATCGTAAGGCTAGATAAGGCAAAGAAGAATCTTATTTATTAAAATATGCTTTTGAGTGAACTATCTTTCTTGTCTTTATTATTTACCACAAAATTTAAATAACCTCATACTAAATGTAAAAGCTGGTAGCTAAATCGGAGCCATTTTATAATTATGCAATTTATAATCCGATTAGTCGACTGATCCTTTTAATAGTCGATGACTAGTCCACTATCACAATAGTCGTTAGTTGCAGCCCTATTGTGAACAGACTTAGCAACAGTACACAGTGCACTAGGAGTGGACGGTATAAACGGTATAAAAGGTATGCAATATAAATTTGGCCAACGATAGGGATTTTGATCATACTGGCATACAGCTGAAATTTCCGCTCCTCGCCCGCGAAAATGATGTAGTAAAGTCACGTCAAATGCTTGAAAACTACACAACGAGGCATTTGTTTTCAGAAAATGGAGAGAGAGAGTACGGAAGAGCAGCTTGTTAATAAGACCGGTGCAACGTCCATAAGACCGGTGCAACGTCCATAATCTGGACATGGTTTGGATTTAGGGTCTCGGATACTGAGCAGAAAAACATAATCTGCAAAATATACGCTGTTGAATATGAGAGAAGCCAAATATTGCATGTAAGCAATGCACAGTCTGTTTTTCCTACGTGCTTTGGTAATATTTTATAGCATATACAATATATATATAGAGATATTCTATGTGACTTATTTGTATTTATATTTTTTTTCTCATGTGCCGTATCTGTTCAAACTGTAGAACCTGGAGCCACGTCGTCTCCTCTCTCTATGAACGTGTAAAGATGACAAAGATAATTTTGACTATGATGTATGGAGGTGATGGTGCTAAATCAACACACTGATTGCTGGTTCCTCAACTGAATACAATCAAGATCGTATCTTAGCAGATTGTGTGATATCTTCTCCTGAACCGAGATATCGTACTGCGGGTCATATACACCCCTAATCCTGTGTTTACAGGCGTAACGTATTCATGTGTGTGAGGGGTGTGTGTGTGAGGGGTGTGTGTGTGTGCGTGTGTGAGGGGTGTGTGCGTGTGTGAGGGGTGTTTGTGTGTGTGTGTGTGAGGGGTGTTTGTGTGTGTGAGGGGTGTTTGTGTGTGTGAGGGGTGTTTGTGTGTGTGAGGGGTGTTTGTGTGTGTGAGGGGTGTTTGTGTGTGTG